>JABUQX010024750.1:27500-38054 GCA_015478945.1 Trachelipus rathkii | reverse complement strand
ATATATATATACATACCACATATATAATATAGCAAATGTAATCGGGCTGAGTTTTAAGTCACTACGACGTATAGTATAACTGATCGAACTAGCAAAGGAGACATAAGGAAAGGTTCAGTTATTATTTAAATAAATACACTATAATCAACGATATATACCTTTAGCACATATCAAAACATAAAGATAACTACGCATCATCAATGTCGGAATGCGCTATACTACTAAGTAATCTAAACTATAGAGCGGCAATCATGACAACCCACACTTACGTAATAAGAGCAACGGTTAATCACGGAATCCAAAATTACCGCGTACATGCAACTAGTCCTTAAAATATCTGCACCTCCGCTGGTCTCCTAATATGACTCAGTGCCATAATTATTATCGTAATATTTTTATAAACGACATTTTACGTTATTTTACTGTATCTTCTTTTTTTTACGTATTACAACTTTTTTTGTATTTGTTTTTTTTTTTTTTTTGTTTATTTTTTTTTTTTTTTTTTCGCGTTGGCTCATTAAATTTATATAGGAAGAATGCTTGTCAACACTGTTCTAGTAAAGCTAACCATGCTGGAGATTAATACAAAAAAAAAAACTGATTATCCAGAAATAAAATATCGATATTTCTCAGGAAAATCATGTTAAACCTCAACTAATTACCCGTGAAACCATTTTTTTTGTTAGAATCTATGCCTGTGATTTTTATTATCAAAAAAAAATCAGTGATGCTAGGGTTCTGCTCTACTAATACCTAAGTTTTGTTAAGCAAAACCATAAATAAATCCTGTGTATACTCAACAAAACTTATCATAACTACTATTTTTTAAACCTAAAAAACATTGTGTTTATATATTATATTATAGTATATATATATACTATATATATATATATATATATATATATATATATATATATATAACTATTATTATATATATATATATATAATTATATTATATATATACCCGTATAGATAAATGAGGAAATTTTATTAATAATGTGTAAAAAGCAGGTTGCTTCAACTACCTAATACCAAAACCGATCTGAGTTTTTTTTTTTAAGAATGTTCAATCTCGATTTACTTACCTTATTTTTTTTTTTCATCTATTTACGAGTATTAACGATTTGATTTTATAGACAAATTTATTATGTAATAATTTAAAAAATTTTGTAAAAATAAACTAATATTTTAATTTAATTTTTGTTATAGTAAGAAATACATAAATTAATGCTAGTTCAGAGTAATCCGGGCAGCAATTTTTGCGGTATCAAGTCGAATTGGTTAAATATGGCTGATACTTCTACTTTTGGGCTGAAAATTATGAGATAACTTTAAGATTCAATAAACACTATAAAGTAGGGTCCTTTGAAAGCGCGCACAAGGAATACAGAAATCAATTAAGGTAAATTTTATTATTTATTATTATTTACTATTATTATTATATTATATTATTAATTATTTACTTATTATTATTATCATTATTTCATTAATTATTATTAATTTTTTTATTTTTTTTATTTTAAATTTTATTTTAAAATTTTAATTTTATTTTTATTTATTTTAATTTTATTTATTATTATTATTATATATTATTATATTATTTACTATTATTATTATTCATTATTATTATTATTGATTAAAAACCAAGATTGGAAGGTCTAGAAAAAATAATTTTGGTGCACATATGTATGTTGTGTCATATCTGCAGGTGTGTGGTTGTGTGTGTCAGAGCTGTGTATGTTATATATGTGCGATGTTGTGTGGTGTGTTATTGTATACTAAAACTTAGCCATATTAAATTGTGTTTCCGTGTATATATATACTTATAATATATATATAATCTATATATAGTATATAGATATATAATATATATATATATATATATATACTATATATATATATATATATAATATATATATATATATATTATTATTACTAGTATATATATATATATATAGTGCTGTTACCTAAAAAGGGCCCCACTGATGTTAAATTTGGCCATAACTACTAAACTATTTAACATATTTATGAGTTTTAAAATAAGTTATAGAATGGCAAGGTCCTATGTATGTTACCCGTACATAAAAAATTTTTTATTTATTCTTAAAAATTGTTAAAATTATTTACTTAAAGTGAACAAAAAAAAAGGCCCGCTGTTTGCAAAAAGAAGGGCCCCACCTTATACTCTTGCTAGAGTTAATTTTTTGGTAATTTTAAGGTTAACAAATTGATTATTTAAGGTAAGTGACTGAAATATGAAGATTTTTTTTTTTTTTTTTTTTTTAAAATTAATAAAAAAATTTAAATTAAAAAAGGTAACTCCAATTTTTTCAAAAAACCATTCAGAAACGTCAAGTTTCGATGAATATTGGAAGATAAGAGTTAATTTTTTTTTTGTTGTTTTTAGGTTAGTTATTTTGTTAGTGGTTAATGTCTTTTTAACATATATAAAGAAATTTTTTATTTTTTTGATTTTTTAAATTAATATAAAAAAATAATAAAATACAAGAACCAGAACTATAAATAATCCATCAATTGAAAATATTCCAAAGTTGGCCACCGCTTTATTAACTGCGTCTCTAGAGTTAATTTTTTTTTGTGTTTTTATAGGATTATTTTATTATTTAGATTTTTTTTGACTAAATATGAAGAATAAAAAAAAATTTTTTTTAAATTAAATAAAAAAAATATATGAAATAAAGAAAATGTAAAATACATAAGCTTAAAAAATTTTAAAACAAGTTTTTTTCTTTCATTGCATGGGTTGTGGAGTGTTGGCGCGACCATGTTAACTCTAATCAACAATACTGTATTCAACAAGTCCTTTTTGTTGAAGATTTGGGACAATCCCCCCTTACCTTGAATATGGTTTTTTGTTTAAATCCCTAAGCCCAACTCCGAGATTGTTTTGTATTAAAAATTCCCCTCCTAAGAAATAGGTTTGTATTTAAAAAATCCCAGCGTCCATATGAACCTCCTAGAATAGAATAGGTTTGTTATTTAAAATCCCCTCCTAGAATTAGTTTGTATTTTAAAAAAAAAATCCTCCTAGAATAGGTTTGTATTTAAAATACCCCTGCCAGAATTGGTTTCTATTGTTGAAAAATCACTTCCCCTACCCCCCTCCTTTGGAATAGGTTTTTAAATGTTTAATTGTGCCCAGAGCTTGCGAATTTTTGTCAATGTAAATTCGCTTACCTTCACAGAATTTCCTGGACCAAAGGGAAGTCGATAGCCCCCAGAAGAAAACCCTGTGAGACAGGCACAATTCAGATTTTTTGATGCTTTAGAAAGAGTACACTCCACTTACCCACCTCGAAAATCGCAAGGAAATGGAATTCTATGTGGCTGTCAATTTCTTTTGTTCTTTTGGCCCTCATCAGGTGAAAAATACTACTTGTTTGAAGCCTGCCAATCAGTAGAACATGCCTTTAAGGCAAAGTGAAATTGACAGCAAAGAGTTTCTCCCTGCAGCTGTCAATGTTTGTTATTAAACAAATTTTTAATTCTCTTGACAAGATCATTTGACAATCCTCCCTCCGACCCATCAATCCATATCATCATCACGCTACTCGCTGGCTGTGTACTTCAGTCTCTCTCTTAGAACCTGAAACTCTTCCTTTTCCAACAACTCCAGAAGTTGAAGGAATGGGTTCGTGTTCAGGATCTAAGATTCTTTCAGCATCTCTCTGGGTTGTGATGAGAGTTGATGCCATCTTAATACGCTTCCCGCGTAGCGCCCTGGCAGAACCTCGTGTGCTGCCTAACTTGCTACTGATGATATCCTGGAAAGATCCTTGTGAGGGTGGTGTTGTTGTTGCAGACTGGGATGTGGGTGTTACTGGTAGCTGGTCCTCATCAAACCATACCTCATCCTCCTTAATATATATAATATATATATATATTATATAATATATTATATATTAATATATATATATATATATATAATATTATATATAATATATATATAATATATATTAATAATATGATAAATATATTATATATACACAGGGTAAAATAAAATCGGGCCCTTTTATAAGGATACATTTAATGAAAGTGGGCCCCTTTTTAAACATAAAATTTTTTTTTTTGATTTTTTTTAGACAATATACTAAAGTAAACTAAACAAAAAATCAAACAATATACCATGTTGTTAAGTGTTATAACATATACAAGGCCATTTTTTCATTCAAAAAAAAAGGTGGGCCTTTTTTGTCATACAAATGGGGCCCTTTTTGTATAGTCTTTTTCGATGGTACCTGTGTGTTGATGGCTGCACCAAATTTCTTGAAAATTTGGTGTGGGATGACCTTTTGGTGCATGGCGAGTAAACATTAATTTTAATTCAATAATTAATATATTATAGAGAAGTCCTTAAGTCAGTATTGACTGGAAAAGTACAAAAATGGTCACTCACAATATCAAAAAGTAGGTGAAATTTTGAAAAAAATTTCAAAAAATTCCCCAAAAATTCAAAAAAATCCCGGATTTGAAAAAACCATTATAACACCATTTAAAAAACAGATGCATACTCGATGGGTTAATTAGGTTCCACCCAATTTTTTTTCGCTGTCTACAGACATACATAATATACGGGGAGATACCAGGTGTGGGCCCTTTTTTGCATACAAAAAAATGGGTGGGCCTCTTTTTAGGTACAGCACAGTGCCGTTACATAAAAAAAAAAAACCACCATCGTTTTTGTTAATACAAAAAAAAACCACTCTGTATCTCTGGTAAATATGAGGTCTAGAGCGAAAAAATTTAGTGCACCTATTAATATCGCATCTAGTATGAGTGAAAAAAAATTGTTATAATGGTTCGAAGTCCGATTAGCGTTTAGGAAATTTTGGAATTTTTTTTTTTCATTTTGAAAAAATTTCAACGAATCTTTCAGCATTTCTCTGACCCCGAACTTTTTGAAAAAACTTTTCAAAGCGATTTATTTATTAAGAAAATTTATAAAATTAGTATAAATATTTTGGATTCATTTCCTGTTGGGCCCCATCCTTGACTCATTCCAACACGCAATTTCATGAATTTTATTGCAGGCCCCTCCCCCCCCCCAAGACCCTTGAATTGAGCTCTAAAAAAAAAAACACTTGTATCGAAAAAAAAAAAAAACCAATTCATAATTTAATTGGGAAAAATGCTGCATGATATATATGCGTTATAACTCCTATCAACATGCTTTATGGTTGTTTTTTTCCTTCTGTCAGTGTGGGGTCGAAAACCCCCCCCTCAAAAAAAAATGACAAAAAAAAAACCCAACTTGTAAACAAAAAAAACATGTATATTTTTAACATTATTGTATATAATTATATATATAAATATCTCTAATATAATTATATATAGTATATTATATTATATATATATAATATATATATATATATATAATATATACTATAATATATATATAATACTATAGTATATATATACCGGTAATATATAGTATCAATAGCAACATTAATCGTAGTTGCCTAGAAGTTGACGTCACACGCGCTCCCCATGTATAATTTTTTCTAAGCACTTCAGCAATGGCAAGTCCTACATCATAGAATATCCGAAGTCAGGTGTCTAACCTATGCTTTTAAGGTATAGGAGTTGATTGCCATGGTTTATAACGGCATTGGTGGCACACCTACCCATGGTTTAGTACCCTGCCCTCCCCTTTCTAATGCCTCTAGCAGTGTATAATCGTTATGTCATTGGAATATAACCACAATCTCATGTTAATCGAATTAGTAATACTTTAATCAATACAATACTGCTGAATGATCCCAGTGGTTTAATATGCAATCTATCACTTACAATGGTTTAGTATGCAGATAGTACCCCCGGCCGCCCCACCCCCCCTTTTCTAATGACCTATGCAACTTTTTGTAATTTCTGGAGGCTACTGAGCGGAAGCTTGGTGTTGGCTAAGTATGTTTTGAGGTATGCAGAATCGATTCCCGCTATTATGCCGAGTGAGTCGTTTCAACCTTTTGAGGTTTTAGAACGCATCAACACATGCGTTTTACGTAGCCCGGTACCCTTCGTCATATTCAAGGGAGGGGGTGTTGGGGGTTTAAAACCTAATTCAATGGAACAAATTTTCCTGATTCAAAACCCGGACCAGTTACATCATTCACAAAATCAGAAAATCACTAAACTATATTTTTTTGATTTTTTTTGATTTTCTCTTAAAAAAAAAAAAAAAAATTTAATTTTTAATTTTTGATTTATAAGGTCTGTGTAATGAAAATTAAAAAAAAATAATAATTGTAAAATTATTTTATGACAACCCTCTTTGACTATAAAAGTGTTTAAGCTATGTGGCACATATAAAGTGCATATTGATAGGAAATTTCGTTCACATGGTTATTTTAACACTGGGGGCAATTTCCCGAGGATTTACCATTCCATTCTCCTCACCCCATCCCCCTCACCTTGATTTGGGTGGGCCAATTGACTCAGTAATTTTGGGAATCTACTCTGTCCTTTTAGTTTTATAGCCCAATATAAACAATAAATTACAGCATCTTTTTCGTGATTCACTATAGAATTGCTAAGGTGCCAGATTCAAATAAAAATCGAGGCTAAATCTGGCAATACAGCTAATTTATCATTCTTACTTTCTACTTACTAACATGTTAGGGAAGCTCATTTACGCTAGTGTCAACCCAACAAATGGGTAAAATTTAATGATAATTTTTTTTGGCTTTTCGCTGAAATTGCACCCAAAAACAATTTTCTCGCTTCCTTGTTTTTAGTTATTTTTGCAAATAAAGTTTATTTGTTTTTAATTTTTTTTAATTTAATTTCTTACCCTTAAATGAATTAGCCAAATTGCCCATATTTTATCATATCTAAAACTAATTTCTGTAAGTGTTTAGTTTTTAAAGTTCATAGTTGTACTATAAAAACGCATCGAGAAAAAAAAGGCCCCCAACTTTTTTCTATAAAATTGACGGTACTAATTTCATTTCAATAATTATCAAAATTTTTTTTATAAGACTTTTTTTTTATGTTTTTTACCTATTATTAATAATAATTTTTCATGAAAAAACTAAAAGCTTAAAAAAAGATTTAAAACTAACATATGATGACATAGTCACTCTAAGAAAGGCAAAAAACTGAAAAGTGGGTTTTTTTTTTTTTCTATACATTGGTTTTTTTTTTTTTTGTAACGCGATGGTTATTTTTTTTTTTGGTTTTTTTTTTTTTTTTTTTTTATCTAAATAGATTTTAAAAAAGATTAAAGGCAAAACAAATAATTATTTTTTTCAATGGATTACTAAGCCTAGGCCTCTGCTCATTATAGAGAAATTATTATAAAAGTTAGGAAGTTCTGCTTAATAGATAGTTAATTTAGTTAATAGGAAAAAAAACTGAAAAAAATGTTTTTTTTTATGTAACGCACTAAATAATATATGATATATAATTATATATATATAAATATAATTATATAATATAATTATTATTTATATTATATAAATATATAGTATATATAATATAATAATATTATATATAGTATATATAGTAAATATATAATAATGTACGACAAATTTACAAGGCGATAACTAAATCGCCTTTCTGCCAAACTAGTATATTTTACAACGCTCTTTCCTGTAATTTGCCTGCCAGAGCGTATGATTTTGAATTTTAAACATTAACTATAGGTGGCAAGCGAGCGAAAATGAATTTTTCACTCACTCTCCCCACCCGCTTCTTTTGATAATATAATTTTAAAAAAAAACTACATACAACTGATACAGGTATGTGTTATAGTTAAATTTCTTATTATTGACTAAAATCATCGTGACGTTTCTGTCTTATTACAAGACAATTTTTTAAATTTGCAATTCCAAGTATTTTATCATTAAATAACACGAGTCACACCCACAATGAATTATAATATATAATAATATATATATATATATATATATATATAATATATATATATATATATTTATATTATAATATAATATAATATAATATATGAATATTAATTAATAGAATATATACAGGTAAATATCTCTGCAAATCATTTAAAGGCACAAATGTTTAATTTTGGGCGGTAAGGGGATGAACACTAACTGGTTCTTCAAAGAAAAATATTCAAGTGCTATTCGACAATCAGGAAAGAAAAAAAAATATATGAAATTGTTTAAATACATCGCTGGAAAAAGGTTTTCTTTTCTTTTAATATAAGAAAAATTAAAAATAACATTTAAAAAAATTAGTTATCAAACGGATGTTTAAATAAAAAATACGAACCATCTAATAAATTCAATTAAGTTTTCCAAAATTTTTGTGTGAAAGTTTATACACGAAATTGTTTTGGGAGTCGAAAGGAAAGTTGCCATTTTTTTTTTTTTTTTTAATCACCTACTGACCCGATTCCTTACCCCTTGAAAATGCTTGACTCCCGACTCTGACTCCCCATCCCATGATATTATATATTATATTATATATATATATTATATATATATATATTATAATATAGCTATATATATAATATATATATTATATATATATAAATATATATATATATGTAAGTATATATTATATAGTATACTTATATATTATATATATATACTATATTATATATATATAATATATATAACAATGATATATATAGATAATGTAACATGATCAAAGTTAACTTAATGGCCACACAGAGTGGGAGGTTGGGGATAAAATTTTTTTTTCGCAGGTAACCTCTATGAAGCATTAAATAGATGTTATAGGGGGTAAATGAATATTATATATATAATATATAGTACTAGAAATATATATATATAGTATATATTATTATATTAATATATGATGATTACTATATATTATATAATTAATATATACTATATATACTATATATATAATAATATATATAATATATTAATCTATGATATAGTAATAATTTTGCATTGCTTTGCAAAAGGAAATTGTTTATCCTTTTATAAAACAAAGGATGCATCACATATTTGCGGTGTTCTACTCAGGAGTCAAAATTTCATTTTTTTAATATATATAGAAATTTTTGTCTTATACAATTTGAGTCATTTGAAACAAAAATTGTTATAAAGATTATTGAATTGAAAAAATTTCAATAATCTGACAAAAGCATTGATCAGAGTCTATGCAATATAAAAAATGAAAAAAATTTGGCTGGTTAAAATGTTTGGAGCATATTTTTCGAAAAAAATTTTGTATCAACAATAATTAATTGACAAAATCCTTAAAAATTTTTTACAAATAAAACATTTTTTTTCACTATTTAAATTTAAAATTGAAAATATGTTTATAGCTATAAATACAATATTTACATTGATTCTGAGTAGGAAAGTTCTCCTAAAATAATTTACCTCCAATAAATTTCTTGCCGATTGTGATGTAACTATTTAATTTCGATTATATTAATTAAATTAAAGTCTTAGAGGTACGATGCAGTAAAGATTGTCCCCCGCATGTAGAATTATTATTTTGTATGTCATGTATTTGAACCTTTAACAAGAATACAAATACAAATTTTGGTAATGGTTGATTTCTGGTCAGTCAGCTGATACTTGGATAAAATATTAAATTATTTTTTAATTTTTTTTGAACAATTTACTAGGGTTTTCTTATGCTCATAACTTAAATTTTGTGTTTAAGAATGCAATGTTGCCGATATACTATACTATATATATATATATATATATATATATATATATATATATATATATATATATTATATAATATATATATTATATATATTATATAATATAATATATATATAATGTAGTATATATATATATGTATAATATATATTATATACTATATATATATATATATATTTATATA
Organism: Trachelipus rathkii; assembly: GCA_015478945.1. NCBI lineage: Eukaryota > Metazoa > Arthropoda > Malacostraca > Isopoda > Trachelipodidae > Trachelipus > Trachelipus rathkii. The sequence continues at coordinate 28,226 of JABUQX010024750.1, read as the reverse complement.
TATATAATAATATATAATTTAAATTGAGGGTTAAGTGCAGCAAAGTAATTTTTATTAAGTTTTTCATTATTCTTAACACCTCTTTGTTAAAGAAGTCCCACGATTGAAGTTATTTTATAAGTCATAGTGGATTAGAGGAGATAATATTGATCAGGTTATCACCTTTAGGGTTAATTGGAATCAATAATTTGGTCGTATAAACCTTAATCTGTACTGTTTTAGGCATTCCGTCTCTTTCGATCTACTATTTAAAATTACTCATTATAATTATATATAGAATTAGATAACAAAACCAAAAGATGTTAATGAAAAACGGAAAACTTAAACTTCTTTAATGTATTACAGCATTTAAATAAAGAATGAAGCGAGAAAACAATTTAATTTCTTCCTTATTAATAAATTGGTTAAAATTTATTAAAATAAATTTAAAATACTAATATATATATACTTTTTCAAATAGTCATCAATCAAAATTTACTATAATCATCATACGTCAAAAAAATCTTGGTTCCAATCAAACATAATATATATATATATTATATATATATTATAATAATCATATATATTATATTATTATTATATATATATTTTAATATATTAATTATATTTATCTATTATATTTTCATATAATATGGAGATTTTTTAATCAGCTATAGGAACATGTATAGAATTTGTATCTTTTATCGAAATCTAAAGCTGTTATTCTTATATGTTGGTCTTTGAGTG
>JABUQX010024750.1:7500-25000 GCA_015478945.1 Trachelipus rathkii | reverse complement strand
TTTAATTTTTTCTTATATTAAAAGAAAAAACTTTTCCAGCGATATTTTAACATTTTCTATATTTTTTCTTCCTGAGTCCGAATACACTAATATTTTTCTTGAGAAACCAGTAGTTCATCCCCTACCGCCCAAATAAACATTTGGCTTAAATGATGCAGAGATATTGACCTTTATATATATATATATATTATATATATATATATATATAGAGCGATAAGTATTATTATAATATAATATTATATATATATATATATTATATATAGATATATATAAATTCATGGCGACTCGTGTATAGGAGCGATCTCCATCATATTAGGCGTAAATTCTGAATTATAACAATTAAAACGCCATTTTATGATAAATTATTGAATGCAAATTTTTAAAAATATGTCTTGTAATTAGACAAATAGTAAATCTTTTTTCTAATAATAAGAAATTTAAATAAACATACTTGTATCAGTTTTATGTAGTTTTTTTAAATTAATTTATAAAAGAAGTCGGGAGAGTGAGTGAAATCAATTTTCGCTTCGTCTTTTTTTTTTTACACCTTATAGTAATGTAAAAATCATACGTCTGCCAGTAACACAGAAAAGAGGTTGTAAAATATACTAGTTTGGGGCGATTAGCTAATCGCTTTGTATAGTTGTTGTACATTATTATTATTATATATATATATTATATATATATATATATATATATATATATATATAAAATTATGTAATAAATTTTCCTTTATATATATAATTAATATATATATATATATTAAATTCAGATAGTAGATTTACATTAAAAAAAAAACCATTTTTCAGTTTTTGCCTATAACTATTTAAACTATTACATATCAGCACTGACTTTTATAATAATTTCTTATAATGGCAAGGCCTAGGCTATAATCCTTTCAAATATTTGTTTTGCTTAATACTGGTTTTAAAAATATATAGATAAAAAAAAAAAAAAAAAAAAACATGGGTTACAAAAAAAAAACCAATTGTACGAAAGGAAACCCACTTCTAAAGCAACAATATGTCATCATATGATATTTAAATTTTTTTTAAGGATATGTTTTGAAAAATATAATGAAAAAATTTAAAACAAAAAAAAATAAAGGGTTTAATTAAATTTCGAGCTCTTCTACTTTAGTAAAAGATTGATTTTTTTTCTTTGTTTTTAAGTAGTGAATTTATGTATTCGTATAACACTTACAGAAATTAGTTCTAGATATGATAAAAAATATGGGCATTTGGCAATCATATTAAGGTAAGAAATTTAAAAAAATAAAAATACATAAAATATTTTTAAAAAATATCTTAAAAAAGAAGGAAAAATTTTTTTTGGGGCAATTTCAGAAACTAAAAAAAACATATATAAATTTTACCCATTTTTTGGTTGACACTAGCTGAAATGAGTTCCTAACATGTTAGTAGTAAGTACAGAATGAAAATTAGCTGTATTGCCAGATTTAGCTGATTTTTGTTTAAATCTGGCACCCTTAGCAATTTTTAGCTACTTTTTAGTATTTTGGTTGATCGGGTATGTTTATTATGTAGTTTCCAATGCACTCAAATCGATATCGTGGTTACGGAGTCAATTCGGCCACCCACAATCACAGGGTGAGGGGGATGAGGGGAGAGAATGAGAATGGAAATCTGAATTGCCCCAGAGTTAAATAAACTTTTTAACGGAAATTTTCTTCAATATGCCTGTTTATATGTATACATAGCTTAAACCTGTACTATCAAAGAGGAGGGTGATCAAATTTTACAATTTATTTTTGATTTTTCATACACAGACCTTATAAATCAAAATAAAAAATAAATTTTTTTTTTTAAGAAAAATCAAAAAAATAGGTTGTGTTCTGATTTTGTGATGATGTAACTGGTGTTTTGATCAGGATTTGTTCTCATTGAATAGTTAAACCCCCCAACACCCCTCCTTGAATAGTGCTATGGCAGTAAGCCGGTAAAAAAAACCTTGTGGATGCGTTCTAGTTTCTCAAAGGTTTGAAAACTATCACTCTAATAGCTTGAATCGACTCTGAATACCTCAAAACATTACTAGCCAACACCAAGCTCGTCTCAGTAGCTCCAGAATAAAAAGTTGAATAGGTGCTTAGAAAAGGGGGTAGGCGGTACTATCTGATGACTAAACCATGGTAAGCTGATTAGATTTGCATCATAAACACGGAAACCCGATTCAGCAGTATTGATGTTTATACTAATCGATAACATATTGGGATATAATTGCCATGACATACGATATACCAGCTAGAGGCATTGAAAGGGGGGTGGGGTACTAAAACATGGTAGGCTGTGCACAATGCCCTTATAACGCATGGAATCAATCCCTATACCTTTAAAAACAGGTGGCAAACCTTTTGCATACTATGCGGCCAATTTTTTCACAGACGAGTTCAGATGCGCATACAACTCATAATAAACATAATTAACATTTTTAATGAGTAAAACTAATTAATTATTTTACTTTAATTATTAATCTACTACAGCACATTAACATTACTTGGCATTAATGGGACTTTTGAGCCTGTTTGGATTTCCGCTAGTCTTTCAATGTTTGGTGTCAAATTTGTTACTGAGAGCAGCAGAGAATTCTTCAAATTTGGATAAGTCATTCGCGACCTCGTTTTGCTTTTAATCAATTTCATGGATGAAAATTTTTGTTCTCATCTGTATGTCGTTCCGAAACGGCATATTTATAATTTTTGGCAAGTTTTTTTTTAGTTTTGGGAAATGTTCACGGGGTATTGAAGGCCAGAAATTAACCATGTAAGAAGCATTTTGGTCAGAGAAAAGCTAATTAAATTTCATTTTTAATAATGAATTTGTTTTTCAATAAATCAGTTCCATTTGTATGTTACTATTCATCTGCATTACGTTTTCACTAAGTGAAAATGGTTTACAAATGCGAGCATGCAGTTTTCTTCTTTAGCAAAATCATAAAACGACTTTCAAATGACCTTGCAATAATTCGATTTTTTCAATATATTTGGTCAAATTGCTATTATCCAGAGCACATTCGCTCTGCTCTTTCAGGTATGGAAAGTGACCCAAATTCTTATTTTCTAACTGAGAAATGAACAGTTTTAATTTTATTTTAAATGAACTGATGCTACTTGACTAAACTAGAATAATTTATTCTATGCCTTGTATGTTTTAAATTTTAGATCATTGAGATGCTAGTAATATCAAACTAAAATGGGCCACATTGCAAATAGCCAGTTTTTGCTAATGGGTCGTTTCATCAGTAGCTCATTTTCCTGTTCTGAAATCTAGGAAACAGCATTTTCAATTTCCAAAACCTATTCAGAATCTGTCCTTTAGAAAGCCAGCGCACCTCGCAATGAAGGACAAGTTCACCATATTCTAAATCATAGTATTCAAATTCATAGTATTTTCTGAATTCTCGTCTGTTTAATGCTCTTGAAATAGCATAATCGGTAGCATAACATGCTGCATATTTAAAGTTTTTCCACACAGTGCCTCTTGGTGTATTATGCAGTGATATTTTAGTACAGGATGATTTAAAATTGCGCATTGGACTTTACTATCATTTGAGGCGCTCCGTCAGTACACCACACTGAGAGTTTGTTTAATCTAATTTAGATTTTTAGTTGATTTTATTTCAATATGTCTGATCCTCTTGTATTTACATGCAACTGACTCAGACTGACAGTTCTTTAAAACATTAAAATTATCATCCATCCTCTTATAAAATGCTTAACAGGGTAACATCACATATGTCCGTTGATTCATCAAAAGCTAGAGAAAAGAAAGTACAAGAATGGACAAGTTCTTCCAGTTGCTGAAATAAATCCTGAGAGAGTTCCTCGATACGTCTCGTAACTGTCTGCCTTGATATAGCACTTTCGTCTGCTTTCCTTTCAATACCTTTATTACCAAGATGGCGGGCAAATATTTGGAGACAAGGCTTAACAATTTCTTCCCCGCCAGAAAAAGGTTTTTTTTTTTTCGCCAATGCTAAGCAATTTCATATGACGCTTCTGTCATCGCCAAGTCTTCACAACCTACTTTAGCAAATATATTTTGTCTTCTTCTGATTTCTTCCTTTTTCTTAGTCATATATTCTTTTCGTGACTTAGACGCAAGAACAAGTCTCATTTTTTCTTCTATTTAGTCTGATGCTGTGTTTTATAGTGTTTATTAAGATCATATCTGCTTTATTGCTGAAAGAGTACTTTCAAACAATGGCTTTTGGTATTTCCATTTTTTTGGACTGCTATAAATAACAATAACATTGTGATATTTGTTACATACTTCTTTAATATCGTGTAAGATTTAACAAATTTTCTGGAAATAAAATAAATTTTTAGTTTTCATTAAATAAATTCGAAAGAAATAGGCTGACGTAGCTCAGTTAAACAATATAACAATATCCAAAATTAGCTTCGTAGAATGCGCCACTTAATCATCCAATGCGCACGTTTGGCGCATTCGCGCTACGGGTTGGCCACCCCTGCCTTAAAAGATAGGGTTAAGACACTGACTCTGTATTAGTTTATGATGTAGATATCCATGCTAGGAAGTTGCTAGGGAAAATTAGACATGCGGGAGGCGCGTGGACTGTCACGTTTCTAGCACATGATCGAATGTGGATGGATATATATGATAACCTGAATAATATATATATATATAATTAATATATATATATATATTATATATTATATATTTATATATATATATATTATAATATTATATATATATTTGACAATTAATGTTAAATATTTACATGTTTTTTTTTTTTACAAGTGGGTTTTTTTTGTTACATTTTTTGGGGGTTTTCGGACCCACACTGACAGAAGGAAAAAAACCATAATACAGCATGTTGATAGAAGTTATAACGCATATACATGCACAATTTCAATTAATTTGGAATTGGTTTTTGTTTTTTCGATTACAAGTGGGGGTTTTTTAGAGCTCAACTCAAGGGTCTGGGTGTTGATGGGCTGCATTAAATTTCATGAAATTTGGTGTGGAATGAGATCAAGGATGAGGCCAACAGGAATGAATCAAATATTATATTACTAATTTATAAAATTTCTTTAATGCAGTGAATGCTTGAAAAGTTTCAAAAAGTCGGGTCAGAAAGTCAAATCAGTGAGATTTTCAAAAAGGAAAAAAAAATTCCAAAAATTCAAGAAATCGACTTCGAACCATTTAACAATTTTTTTCACTCATACTAGATGCGATTTAATAGGTGCACTAAATTTTTTTCCGCCTAGACCTCATATTTTACGGAGATACAGGAGTGGTTTTTTATTTTGTGTAACAAAACGAGGTGGTTTTTTTTTATGTAAAAAGCAACAAGACTGTTACCTTAAAAAAGGCCCACCCATTTTTGTTATGCAAAAGGCCCACCTGTTATCTTCCGTAATATAATATGATGTGTAAGAGCGAAAAAATTGGGTGACCTAATTACCCCATTCGAGTATGCATGTTTTAAATTGTTATAATGGTTCAAATCCGATGTTTTTGAATTTTGGGAATTTTTTGAATGTTTTCAAAAATTCACTACTTTTGATACTGATTGTTGAATTGACCATTCCCTGCTTTCCAGTCCAATACTGCATTAAAGGACATTCTATATTATATTTAATATTGAATTAAAAATTATGTTACTCCCATGCAAAAGGTATTCCCACACCAAATTTCAAGAAATTTGGTGCAGCCAATCAACACACAGGTACCATCGAAAAAGACTATACAAAAAGGGCCCATTTGTATGACAAAAAAGGCCCACCTTTTTTTTGAATGAAAATTGGCCTGTATATGTGTTATAACACCTAACAACATGGTATATTGTTTATTTTTTGTTTACTTTAGTATATTGTCTAAAAAATCAAAAAAAAATTTTTATGTAAAAAGGGCCCACTTTTCATAAATGTTATCTAAAAAGGGCCCATTTTTATTTTAACCCTTGTTGTATATATATATATATATATATATATATATATATATAATATATATAATATATTATATATAATACATTTTATATTTATAATCCATATATATATAATAATATATATATATATAAGGGTAAATGGGTATGGTTTGATGAGGACCAGCTACCAGTAACACCCACATCCCAGTCTGCAACAACAACACCACCCTCACAAGGATCTTTCCAGGATATCATCAGTAGCAAGTTAGGCAGCACACGAGGTTCTGCCAGGGCGCTACGCGGGAAGCGTATTAAGATGGCAGCAACTCTCATCACAACCCAGAGAGATGCTGAAAGAATCTTAGATCCTGAACACAAACCCATTCCTTCAACTTCTGGAGTTGTTGGAAAAGGAAGAGTTTTAGGTTCTAAGAGAAAGCTGAAGTACATCAGCAGCAGTAGCAGTGATGATGATGATGATGATGAGTCGGAGGAGGATTTGGCAAGATCTGTCAAGAGAATTAAAAATTTGTTAAATAACAACATTGACAGCTGCAGGGAGAAACTCTTTGCTGTCAATTTCACTTTGCCTAAAAGGATGTTCTACATTGGCAGGCTCAAACAAGTATTTTCACCTGATGAGGGCAAAGAAATTGACAGCATAGAATTCCATTTCCTCGATTTTCAAGGTAGTGGAATGTACTCTTCTAAAGCATCAAAATCTGAAATTGTGCCTGTCTCACAGGTTTTCTTTGGGCTATCGACTTCACCTTTGGTCCAGGAAATTCTGTGAAGGTAAGCGAATTAACATTGACAAAAATTCGCAAGCTCTGGGCACAATTCAAACATTAAAAACCTATTCAAAGGGGGGGGGAGGGTGAAGTGGATTTTCAAATAGAAACCAATTCTAGGAGGGGATTTTTAAATACAAACCTATTCTAGGAGGGGATTTTAAATACAAACCAAATCTAGGAGTGGGTGTAAAGGATTTAAACAAAAGGGGATTTTTAAATACAAACCTATTCTAGGAGGGGATTTTTAAATACAAACAATCTCGGAGTGGGCTTAGGGGATTTAAACAAAAAACCTATTCAAGGAAGGGGGATTGTCCAATCTTCAACAAAAGACTGTGATACAGATTGTGATAGAGTTAACATGGTCCCAACAAGCTCCCACAACCCATGCATGAAAGAACTGTAATTTAAGGTACTGTATTTTACATTTTCTTTATTTCATTATTTTTTTTATTTTAATATTTAAAAAAAATTTTATTCTTCATATTTAGTCACAAAAATGTTAATAAATAAAATAACCTAAAAAACAAAAAAATTACTCTAGGAGAGAGTTAAATGGGTGGACCCACTTGGAATTTTTAGTTTTAATTTGAGGAAAATTACCTTTTTTTATTTTTTTATTTTTTTTTTATGAATAATTTTAAAAAAAAAAAAAAATTTCTTCATATTTAATAAAAAAAAAACCTTAAAAAAAAAAATAATAACCTAAAAAAAAAAAAAAAAAAAAATTAACTCTAGCAGAGAGTTATAAGGGTTGACTCATTTGGAATGTTTTTTGAAAAATTTGATTTTCTTTTTTTTTTTTTTTTTTTTTTTTTTTAATTTAAAAAAAAAAAAAAAAATCTTCATATTTAGTCACAAAAACCTTAAATAACAAGATAATAACCTAAAAATACCAAAAATTAAACTCTAGAGAGAGTATAAAAGGGTGGGGCCCTTTTTGCAAACAGCGGGCCCTTTTTTTTGTTCTTCGAAAGTAAATAATAATTAACAATTTTAAGAAAATAAAAAATTTTATGTGGTAACATACATAGGACCTGATATTCTAAGACTTATTTAAAAGTCTTTATATTTTAACTTTCACTTCTATGGCCAAATTTAACATCAGTGGGCCCTTTTTAGGTAACAACACTTAACTATATATATATATATATATAATATACTATATTATTAATATATATATATAATATAATATATTATATAAATATGTAAATATATATATTAATTATAATATATATATATAATTAGTTATATATTATATATATAATAATATACTAATATATATAATATATACACGGAAACACAATATATATGGCTAAGTTTATACATAACACACACACACACACACATATATAAACATACACACATACACACACACACACACACACCTGCAGATATGCACACATACATATGTGCACCAAAATTATTTTTTAGACCTAAACAGAGTTTGTCAATAATAATAATAATAATAATAATAATAATAATAATAAAAATATAATAAAATATAAATAATAAAAATTAATAAAATAAATTAAATAAAAATAAAAGTAAAATAAAAAATATTATATAATAATATGATATATATAATAATAATTAATAATCATTTTAATAATTTATATAATATAGTTAAATAAATAATAATATAATAAAATTTACCTTAATTGATTTCTTATCCTTGTGGGCTTTCAAAGATCTATTCGCCGTTTCTTTTTATATCTAAAAGTTTTCTTCATAATTATTGCAAATTTAAATTTGGAGCAACATTTAATGCTTTATAAGTATGAACCCAAATAAATGGCGATACATGATACTAAGTTAATCTAATTTATGTATTTTTCTTATAACAAAAATAAATAAATAATAGGACTTACAAATTTTTTAAAATTATTTACTTACTTTGCTAAATATAGACTCGTTAATCTGGTCGAAAAAAAAAAAGGGTTAATAATCGAGATTAAGGCGGGATTCTAAAAAAAAAAAGTTCCAATCGGTTTTGGTATGGTATGAGAAACCTGCTACACATTATTAAAACATTTCCTCATTTTACTATACGGTATATATTATATATATATATATATAATAGTATATTATATTATATTATATTATATATATATTATTATATTATAATATATATATATATATATATATATACAAATATATATATTATATCATGTTTTAGGTATAAAAAATCAGTAAGTTTATGATAAGTTTTGTTCAAGATATACAACAGATTTATTAGTTTGCTTAACAAAAACTTAGGAAGTAGAGCAGAACCCTGCTCACTGATTTTTTTTTATATAAAAATCACAGAATATACTAAAAAAAAATAAGGTAACTAGTTGAGTTTAACAGATTCTGACGAACATATTCGATAATTTTTCGATAAATCAGATAACAAAAAAACAGTATCAAAAAAAAAACAACCCACCAAAAAGCAAGTGTATTTTTTTTTTTTTTTTTTTTTTTGCGTTGGCTCATTAAATTTATATATGAAGAGAAGTTTGGCAACACTGTTCTAGTACTTTGAAATTTCAAAGATACAAAAAAAAAAACTTGATTATCAGAAAAAAATAATCGATATTTCGTGAAATCTGTTAAACTCAATATACCTTACTTTTTTAGAATCTATGCATGTGATTTTTATATAAAAAAACATCAGTGTGCTAGGGTTTGCTCTACTTATACCTAAGTTTGTTAAGCAACATATTAAATCTGTTGTATACTTAACAAACTTTAACATACTACCAATTTTAACCTAAAAACCAATTATATTATATATACTATATATACATATATATTAAATATAAGTATATATATATTATATATATTATATATATATATATATATATATCATATATATATATATATATATATATAATATACTATATATATACCGTATAGTAAATGAGGAAATGTTTTATTAATAATGTGTAGCGTGCTTCATTACCAATACCAAAACCGAATTGATTTTTTTTTTTAGAAGCCGGCTAATTCTCGATTACCCTTTTTTTCACGAGTATTAACGATTTGATTTTATAGACAAAGTTATTATGTAAATAATTTTTAAAAAATTGGAAACCCTATATTATTTATTTTTGTTATAAAGAAAATACATAAATTAATACTATAGTTGTGCTACTTAGATCAGTATCGGCCATTTTTGGGTTTCAGTATGGTTAATATGGACTGATACTTTCCTTACTTTTGGGTGAAAGAATTATGAGAACTTTTAGCATTAAATAAAAGCTAATGGACTTAGAAAGTGCACAAGGATAAGAAATCAGTTAAGGTAAATTTATATTTATTATTTATTTTACTATTATTATGATTTTTTATTATTATTTATTATTATATATTTTATTCTTATTATTATTATAATTATTATTTTTATTTTCTTTCTTTATTTTAATTATATCAAAGGAATAATTAGACTTCTATTATATTATATTATTATTATATTATATTATTATTATTATTATAAAACCAAAGATGGGAAGGTATCTTAAAAATATAATTTTGGTGCACATATGTATGTGTGCATATCTGCAGGTGTGTACATGTATGTGTGTGTCAGATGTGTGTGGTTATATATGTGTGTGTGTGTGTGTGTTATTGTATAAAACTTAGCCATATATATTGTGTTTCCTGTATTATATATATTAACTATATATATATAATATATATAAATATATAATATATATATAATATTATATATATTATATTATCATATATATATAGTATATATATTAGTGTATATATATTATATATATATATATAATAATACTAATTATATGTAATTATATATATATATTAATATATATCTAAATATAGAGGCTGGTTACCTTAAAAAAACTATTTATTGATTAAACTACTAAAACTATTTAACATTAATATGAGTTAGAAAGAACATAATAAGAAGCAGGTCCTATGTATGTTACCACATAAAATTTTTTTATTTTTCTTAAAAATTCGTTAAATTTATGACTCGAAGTGAACAAAAAAAAAAGGCCCGCTGTTTGAAAAAAGGGCCCCACCCTTATAACTCTTGCTAGAGTTAATTTTTGGTATTTTTAAGGTTACTATCTTTTATTTAAGGTTTTTATTTAAAAAATGAAGATTTTTTATTTTTTTTACAGTACCCCGTTTTCACTTAATAATAAAGTAAAAAAGTAAAAACTAATTTTTTTTAAAAACATTCCTATAGCAACTTATAACTGTTGATAGAGTTAATTTTTTTGTGTGTTTTTAGGTTATATTTTGTTATACGTTTTTTGTGACTAAATATGAAAGAAATTTTACTTTAATAGTTCTTCTTTCTTTATCACACTTATATAAAAAAAATTAATAAAATAAACAACAAACAACGAATCAACAATTTCCTACAAATTAAACAAACACCATCTCAAGTGGCGCCACAAACACTTATACAAAACTCTACTCCAGAACCCTAATTATATCTTTCTTGAAGTCATAATTAAAGGAGCACTACACCCTCCTATTTATTAATCGACTAAGATTTTCATTAGTAGAACTAAAATGATGAAACATAAAAATTTATCATTTTCCTCAAAATATTACCAAACATAACAACAAAACCTAATTGAAATAAAGCAAAAATGTTAAAATGACACAAGTACCACTTAAAATAACAGTTCTTTCATGCCAAATCGACCCGGTTGTGAGGACTCTGCATTAGGCGGACATGATCACACTACATCAATCACCAATCCAACAATGAATATCAAGTTCATATGTTGGAAGATTGAGACAAATTCCCCCTTCTCCTACAGCAAATAAGGCGCTATTTATAGCTAATATAAAATACACAACCTCAAGCACCCACTCCACGCAGATTGTGAAATGTATTTTAAAAATCCCCTCCTAGAATTGGTTTCTATTTAAAAATCCCCTCCTAGAATAGGTTTGTATTTAAAAATCCCCTCCTACTAGAATAGTTTGTATTTAAAAATCCCCTCCTAGAATAGGTTTGTATTTAAAAATCCCCTCCTAGAATTGGTTTCTATTTGAAAATCCACTTCACCCCCCCCCCCCCCCCTTCAATAGGTTTTTTTTTTTTTTTTTTTGCCCAGAGCTTGCGAATTTTTTTCAATGTTAATTCGCTTACCTTCACAGAATTTCCTGGACCAAAGGTGAAGTCGATAGCCCAAAGAAAACCTGTGAGACAGGCACAATTTCAGATTTTGATGCTTTAGAAGAGTACATTCCACTACCTTGAAAATCGAGGAAATGGAATTCTATGCTGTCAATTTCTTTGCCCTCATCAGGTGAAAATACTTGTTTGAGCCTGCCAATGTAGAACATCCTTTTAGGCAAAGTGAAATTGACAGCAAAGAGTTTCTCCCTGCAGCTGTCAATGTTGTTATTTAACAAATTTTTAATTCTCTTGACAGATCTTGCCAAATCCTCCTCCGACTCATCATCATCATCATCATCACTGCTACTGCTGCTGATGTACTTCAGCTTTCTCTTAGAACCTAAAACTCTTCCTTTTCCAACAACTCCAGAAGTTGAAGGAATGGGTTTGTGTTCAGGATCTAAGATTCTTTTAGCATCTCTCTGGGTTGTGATGAGAGTTGCTGCCATCTTAATACGCTTCCCGCGTAGCGCCCTGGCAGAACCTCGTGTGCTGCCTAACTTGCTACTGATGATATCCTGGAAAGATCCTTGTGAGGGTTGGCTGTTGTTGTTCGCAGACTGGGGATGGTGGGGTGTTACTGGTAGCTGGTTCTTCATCAAACCATACCCATTACCACTTATATATAATATATATATATATATATATATTATATATATATATAATATATATATATATATATATATATATATATATATATATATATATATATATATATATATATACAACAAGGGTTAAAATAAAAATGGGCCCTTTTTAGATAACATTTATGAAAAGTGGGCCCTTTTTACATAAAAATTTTTTTTGATTTTTTAGACATATTACTAAAGTAAAACAAAAAAATAACAAGATACCATGTTGTAGGTGTATAACATATACAGGCCAATTTTCATTCAAAAAAAAGGTGGGCCTCTTTTGTCATACAAATGGGCCCTTTTTGTATAGTCTTTTTCGATGGTACCTGTGTGTTGATTGGCTGCACCAAATTTCTTGAAATTTGGTGTGGGAATACCTTTTGCATGGGAGTAACATAATTTAATTCAATATTAATATAATTTATAGAGTCCTTAATGCAGTATTGACTGGAAAAGTACAAAAATGGTCACTCACAATAGTCAAAAAGTAGGTGAAATTTTTGAAAAATTTCAAAAAATTCCCAAAATTCAAAAAATCGGATTTGAACCATTATAACACCTTTAAAACATTGCATATCGATGGGGTTGAATAGGTCCACCAACTTTTTTCTCGCTCATAACAATTCATACAAATCAATATACGGAGATACAGGGTGAGGCCTTTTTTGCATAACTAAGAACATGGGTGCCTTTTTTAGGTAACAGCACTAGTCGTTACATAAAAAAAAACCACCTCGTTTTGTTACACAAAAAAAAACCACTCTGTATCTCGGTAAATATGAGGTTCTAGAGCGAAAAAATTTGATGCACCTATTAATCGCATCAGTATGAGTGAAAAAAATTGTCTATAATTGGTTCGAAGTCGATTTCTATTGAAATTTGGGAATTTTTGTTCAATTTTTGAAAATTTTCACAATTTTCGAGCATTTCTGACCCGACTTTTTGAAACTTTTCAAGCATTCACTTGCATTAAGAAATTTATAAATTAGTATAATATTTGATTCATTCCTGTTGGGCCTCAATCCTTGATCTCATTCCACACAAAATTTCATGAAATTTTATGGCAGGGCCCCTCCCCCCCCAGACCCTTGAGTTGAGCTCTAAAAAACCCCACACTTGTACTCGAAAAAAAAACCATTCCAAATTAATTGAAATGTGCATGTATATGCGTTATAACTTCTATCAACATGCTGTAGCTATGAGTTGTTTTTTCCTATCTTGTCGTGTGGGGTCGAACCCCCCAAAAAAAGTAACAAAAAAAAAATCAGTTTGAAACAAAAGAAAAACTGTGTATTGTCAAGATTATTGTATATTATTATATAGTATATATATTATATATATATATATATATATATATATTATATATATATATATTATATATTATAATATATATATATATATATATATATATAAGGTATATTATATAGTATCAATCACATTTCGTATGTGCTACGAAGTGGGACGTCCACACGCGCGTCACCGCATGTATAATTTTTCTAAGCACTTTTAGCATGGGCAATATTCCTAATCATAAATTATACAGAGTACAGAGTGTCACTAAACCCTATGTCTTTAAGGCCAGGGGTGGCCAACCCGTGTGCGCATGCGCCAAACGTGGCGCAATACATTGGATGATTATAAGTGGCGCACTGCCTAACGAGCTACTTTTGGGATATTTATATTTTAACTGGGCTACGTCAGCTAATAATGAAAATTATTATTTAATCAAAACTAATAAAAAGTAAATTTCTTTCTTTAAAAATGCGGAAAATTTGGAAAGATATTAAGAATAGTATGTAACAAAATATCACAATGTTATTGTCTATTTTATTAGCAAGTCCAAAATGAAAACACTGTTGGCATTGTTTGTGAAAGTACTCTTTTACATAATAGAAGACATGATCTTAATAAACACTATAAAACACAGCATCAGACTAAAAAGAAGAAAAAAATGAGACCTGTTCTTGCGTCTAACACGAAAAGAATTATGTGACTAAGGAAAAAGAAGAAATCGGAAGGCACAAAAATAATATCTAAAGTATGTTGTTGAAGACTTTGGCAATACAGAAGCCGTCATATGAAATTGCTTTAGCATTGGCGAAAAAAAAAAAATCTTTTTCTGGCGGGGAATAAATTGTTTAGTCCTGTCTCCAAATATTTGCACGCCATCTTGGTAATAACGGTATTGAAAGGAAAGCAGACGAAAATGCTATATCAAGGCAGACCGTTACGAGACGTATCGAGGAACTCTCTCAGGATTTATTTCAGCAACTGGAAAACAACCAAACTGTTACTTTCTTTTCTCTAGCTTTTGATGAATCAACGGACATATGTGTGATGTTGCCCAGTTAAGCATTTTATAAGAGGAATCGATGATAATTTTAATGGTTCTTTGAAGAACTTGCCGGTCTGGAGTCATTGCATGGTGTAAAACAGAGGATCAGAACATTTGTGAAAAAGTAAAATCATACCTAGAAAATCTAAAATTAGATTATAACAAACTCATCAGTGTGTGTACTGACGGAGCGCCGTCAATGATAGGTAAAGGTCAATGGCCAAATCCTCTCTATAATTCATCCTGCTAAAATATCACTGCATAATACACCAGAGGCACTAGGTGGAAAAACTTTTTAACTACAAACTGCAGCATTACACTAAACATATGCCTAACCCACGAAAAGCACTCAAAACTAGGACATACTTACCCAACCACAACGCATTCCCTTAAAACAGACAAGAACGAATTCAAGAAAATACTATGCATACCCACAACTCTGACAACATTACAACATCGATTAACTTAGCCCAAATCACTGCCCAACGACTTAACACAATTGTCCTTCATTGCGAGGCTGCGGCTGCTTCATAAAGGCACAGAATCTGAATAGGTTATTGGAAATTGAAAATGCTGTTTCTAATTTTTTAGAACAGGAAAATGAACTACCTGATGAAAGAACCCTATTATTGGCAGGAAACTGGCTCTTGATTGTGGCATTTTTAGTTGTATTACTAGCCATCCAATTGATCTAACATTTAAAAAACTACAAGGCCAAGAATAAAATTATTTCCATAGTTTAGTCAAAGCATCAGTTCATTTAAAATAAAATTAAAACTGTTCATTTCTCAGTTAGAAAATAAGAATTTGGGTCACTTTCCATACCTGAAAGAGCAGAGCGAATGTGCTCTGGATAATAGCAATTTGACCAAATATATTGAAAAAATCGAATTATTGCAAGGGTCATTTGAAAGTCGTTTTCATGATTTTGCTAAAGAAGAAAACTGCATGCTCGCATTTGTAAACCCATTTTCACTTAGTGAAAAAACGTAATGCAGATGAATAGTAACATACAAATGGAACTGATTGATTGAAAACAAATTCATTATTAAAATGCCATTTGATGAGCTTTTTCCAGATTCAAAAACGATTTCTGACAAATTAATTTCGTTGGGTTCGATTACCCTCGTGAACATTATCCAGGAAGTAGAATATTGCAGAAAAGTACTATATATGTCGTTCTTAGAAATGACATTACAGCATGGTGAAAACAAGCATTTACATCATGAAATACAAAATAACATGATTAACAATATGAATATAAGTGATTCAAATTTGAGATCTCATGCTGCTCTCAGTAACAAATTTAACACCAAACATTGAAGACTAGCGAAATCAAAACAGGCTCAAAAGTCCCATTAATGCCAAGTAATGTTAATGTGCTGTAGTAGATATTGTTTTACATAAAATAATAAAATATTTAATCATTTAAAAATGCTTAAATCTATGTTGATTATGAGTATGGAATAGCGCTAATCTGAACTCGTTGTGAAAAATGGCGCATTAGTATTGCCAAAAGGTGGCCACCCCTGTATTTAGGAATATAGGGGAGTGATTGCGCATGTTTATAACGCGCATTGTGGCACAACCTACCCATGGTTTGTACCCCACCCCCCATTTTCTAAACTGCTCTAGCATGGTATATCGTTATGTCATGGATAACCAAATATAGTTATCGATTAGTATATAATCAATACTGCTGAATCGAATATCCCGTGGTTATAGCAATCTAATCACATTACCATGGGTTAGTATAAGATAGTACCCCTACCCCTTTTCTAAGTCACCTATGCAACTTTTTTATTTCTGGAGCTACTGAGACGAGCTTGGTGTTGGCTAGTATGTTTTTGAGGTAATGCAGAAGTCGATTCCAGCTATTGCCGAAGTGGATAGTTTCAACCTTGTGGTTTAGAACGCATTCAACATGCGTTCTTACGTAGCCGGGCTTCCCTTCGTACATGATTCAAGGAGGGGGTGTTTGGGGGGTTTAACCATTCAATGAGAACAAATTTTCCTGATTCAAAACACCAGTTACATCATCACAAAATCAGAACACACTCCTCACGCAATGTTATTCTTAAAAAAAAAAAAAAAATTTAATTTTTAATTTTGAATTTATAAGGTCTGTGTATGAAAAATAAAAAATAATTGTAAAATTGATCACCTACTCTTTGATAGTACAGGTTTTAAGCTATGTATACATATAAAATGCATATTTATAGCACATTTCGTTAAAAAGTTATTTAACATTTATGACCCCGGGGCAATTTCAGATTTCCATTCCATTCTCCCCCCCACCCCCTCACCCTTGGGTGGCCAATTGACTCAGTAACCACGGGAATCGACTTGGAGGCATCGAAAACCCATATAAATATACCCGACAACAACAAAAACTAAAAAGTAGCTAAAATTTGCTAAGGGTGCCAGATTTAACAAAAATCAGCTAAATCTGGCAATACAGCTAATTTATATTCTACTTACTACTAAACATGATTTGGGGAAGTCATTTCAGCTAAGTGTCAAACCAAAAATGGGTAACATTATATATTTTTTTTTAGGTTATCCAAAATTGCCCCAATATTATTTTTCCTTTTTTTAGATATACAGGAATATGTGAGAGTCAATATTTTTATTTTTTAATTTCTTTACATTAAATGATTGCCAA
>JABUQX010024750.1:0-5000 GCA_015478945.1 Trachelipus rathkii | reverse complement strand
ACAGTTATTGTTGGGGGGAGAACAAGGGGTATACATAGATAAAAAGGCGATGGCAAAATGGATTGGACTTATTGGCGTAGTCAGGCTTTACTTAAAAATGGTCAATAGTTTCTTCTTTTTCTTATTCACCATAAAGCGAATCCACTGCCGATGAAATCTGGGAAAAAAATACAGATCTGAAATTAGAGAACATATTCAAGAACAGTGGTAGCTGCTTAGACTATCTCACACAACTCTTTTTGTCTATTCATGCCTATCTTAATTGGCAAAAAGAAGAAAAATCCCTTGACTTTCATAAATGCTTAAATGTATTATTGACTTTGAGTGGTGGGGTCAAAACAAAAAATCTCACATCTCTCACCTTACCAATAAATGCTTTTTTTAAATTTTCTTAATGTAAACACTACCTCCGCTTAAGGCTGTGGAGCCAGAAGATATTTTAGGCATGTCTGCTAAACCGTCAATATCAATATTTCCAGTAATATCCTTGACCTAACATGTGAGAATTATGAACAAATGCAATAATTATAGCCTAGCCCTTGTACACTGACAGGTAGAATAGTGGTAGATTAGTGTAGAAAAGGATAAATTAGACTTTGGCGAAAGCGTGTTTATACTAGCTAAAGGATTAGAATATTTCTATTATAAATGCGGAAAAATCAAGACAAAGCCAACTGAGAAACTGGGTTTGACAAATCATCTTATATAGCTTGGTCTACCAACAATACAATAATTCAAGGCGAGAACCGTTCTGGGAAACATCATCTACATGTATCACTTCAACTGAAAATGACAATCTTAAACGCTTACTCCTATGTAAGGATAAATTCTACACGTTCAATAGAATCAAGATACGGACCGCACTTAGATCTATTATTTCGGGATTAAAAGCCGCACATATACCTTTAGCTTTGTAAGTGTCGCGAGAAAAAGGCTGGATTATTGAGCCTGATCCGCGTGGATGGTCCCAATGGTATTTCGCTAACCGAGGAGACGCTTCAAGTGAATATTAGTTAAATTCAAAAACCCACCTTTCAACAAACGATGGGAATTTGGATTCATTTTGTTTCGCGCAGGATAATCAGCATTAACAAGAGATAGCATCATATCCAGTTTCCATGTCAAAGATTTTAATGTTGGAGTGTCTTGAAACATTTGTTTCAGGAAATGTATATCCTGAAGCAACTTCTGAAGAATTGTCCATCACACATTATATGGGGGTTCTCAAAGTTCCAAGAAATGAGTCACAGCTGATCATTTTGGCCATAGTTGTGAGGACCATCCTCTGAGATCTGTTAACATTTGGCGATGAATCAACTCAAGCTGATTGGATCCATCAAATTTTCAGGGAAAAAGATGTCCTATGTACAGCCGACTATCTAGGTGGCGGGATTTAGAGAGAATTGTTAGTAATAGGCCGGAAGTTTTGTTTGAAGGGTGTGAGTTTAAGAATGCTACATCATTGCTAAGAAATAGGGTGAAATAAATACGGCAGCAGATAGTAGAAGAGAAATAGGAGAGCGAGGGATAAGAGTAATAAGAAACTTCCACCGTACCGTTCATCCTATTAAGATTGAATCCCCAGCAAGCATTTCTGCATTATAATTGAGTATGTGAAATTTTTTATTTGTTCTTTAATGCTTTGTATGTCTTTAACTTGGTCTTTCACTTACACATAATAATTGAAGTTATAATTGTAACTAAATCCACATCCGATTTCTTGATATAACAAATAGAGGTTTCATTTCTGAAACAGATCTCAATCCTAATCTAGATCTAAACCATGGTCTATTAAAAGTCGTATTTTCTATTTGAGTTATATCCTATTTTCATTTTGAAGTTATATTCATCTGCTAACATTGCCAGATTTGTATTCCTTCACCTATCTCAGGGAATCACTCCACTCGAAAAACGCAAGAAAAAGACGTCACTTAAATAAGCGCGGTTCTTGTTGCAATGACTATCCTCGGCGATGTGCTATGCCCACTGGTCAAGGTAAATAAGCGATAATAGTGAACAATCTTGTACTATGAGGCTCAGTCCATAATGAATTAAATTCTGACCTAATCTAACCAAATTATGAAAGAGTTACTTTAATTATCGATATCACGTCGCGAGTTATAACAAAAGGTCCTTCCCAAAGTATCTTAAACTTGTTAACTACTTCATGACCCTTGAAAATAACTTTCTTTGCTACTTTTTGTCCCTTACAATATGAAGAAAAATTAGTTGTTCCTTCACTCCAATATTGAGGATAACCCTGTGTGGTTTCAGAATGGGCAACTTTCAAAATATTATCTGATGGAGATGCCTTTAGTGAACTGTGAAGGGTATGGTTATATGTGACCACTGATACAGGTAATTCTTCATCCCAAGTCGATGAATTTTCAGAAGCTAGTCATTTCAGCAATTGAGTAAGACTCCTATTGAATCGTTCACAAATTTTCGTTAACTGGCGAAATGGTGAAATGAATAAAACTGGAAGGTTAAGTTGCGGATATGTGGATTTAATATATAAATTCTGATAAAAACTTTTTGAAATCTGCGTCTGTGACAGACACCTTCCAATTACCATTGATCGGGTTAGTACAAAAATTCTTAGTTGCGAATCGTTTGGCAAGGAAGCCGTAAAATTCTGGTTTTCGTTAGTACTGAAAGCTACCTGTAGCCACTCGTGTATTTGCTAGAATTAGAACTAAGCAAACTGACCCTTTTAGGTAAGAAATGGTGCGTGTGAAGAAGACAAACAAAAACATATTTGCGTTACCCGATTTTCAGTTACTGAAAAACTGAAGGCAAAAGTGTTCCAGTTGCAAAACCAAGTCGAGCAAGGGCAAACTGGCTACAATTTTTCAACGGTAGGAGCACGTATAATACTGGAGTGTGTTTGTTTTACGCTTTTGACAAGTGGGACAGAGCACTTCACCTATATCTGACACTACTTGATTTCAACCCCTGGTTGAGTGGCACATAAAAAAAGCTGAGTGTCCATGAAGGTATATTAAATCTCCAGACAATATATATTGGTCGACCAAATATTTTATTATTTATTAATCGGTAAGACTTTGTAAATATTTATAAATAGAATATAATAATATTTAAGTACAAAATGTAAGTAATTACAAAATGACAATCTCCTAATTCCAAATGTTCAAATGACTGATAAGGTACAGAACCCACATTCTTAACACGAAGAAAAAATAATAAAGTTTGGATTCCAGTGGAGAATTGAAAAGTTAGACAAAAATGGTAATGACAATATCGCAACAGGATTGAGAATATACAGGATATTCTTGTTCTTGACACATTGCTTAAGTCTGAATCGATCGCCAGCAAGTGCGTTAGTAGTTTGAGTTGACTCATGCACTGTACTCTGTAATTGAAAATACCAATGAATATGAATGGGCGCAACAGATTCAATGACTTTCACATATGGACAACAGCACTTGATATTAATAATTCGATTCTCATTCATAGTTGGTCTATATCACACCGGAACAGCTGTTTTAAATAAAATATAAATAGGTGAAATTACTCTCCAAGACATTTTAATAAGGTGGTACAACACAAATATACCTCTGGGTAGTGAAGATCCGGTAGCAGTTAGTTGAGGCTTCTCGATTCGAGTTCAATGTATGTCCATAAATGCCGAATAACTTGTGGGTGATGGAAAGGAGCGATCCGCTCGCAGAGAAAAGCCGTGTGAGAGGATTGGCCACATTAATACTAGAAAAATAGCTGGAGAATCAATTGAAAATTCACACCTCACAATGTAATAGTTCGACCCCTTGCGAGATCGTGAACCTTCTGCGAAAGTGATATATACCTTTCCTGGATGATTATAAGTGCAATGATCGATGGGTTATCTCAACAAATTTCGCAACTGCGACGCACTAAGTTAAGAAATGTAGATTCAAGAATAAGATTTATCACGATAGAACCCCAAGGTAGCAAAAACGGATTGAAAGAAAGAGGATCTAAAAACGAAGCGGATAACTCTCTTACCCTACCATATGTGTACTTCAATCAGATTCAAGACCCGGTCTGGGATGAATTCAATCAGGATGTTTGGAACATCAATGGAAGGAGTTATTTTGTGAATCGGTCAGGAAAATCAGTAACGAACAGTACGACAAATGGCATCTCAGCCCCATCAACTGCTAGGTTATTTCTTCCAGCACCACCATGCCTGTCGTAACCGGTTTGCAAAAGGTTGAATCCTCCGATTATAAAATTCTATCTCCTAGTGTAAACATACCTGCAAACCCTGTGCGTTCCTACCAAGCCATGCTCATGTATATTGTCACCCGGGAGTAGAATGACCTGGAAGACTTGGTTCGTAATCTAGCTATTGATATTACAAATTTTTACTCCCTAAGCGGAAAGTATCCTTTAAGGACTACGTATAACAAAGCCCAGCCGCTAAACGCAGTCAGTATCGGCTTATCTATTACACGTTTAGTTCTATCTGTGGCCCCGTAAGGTAGGTTGATATATTAAGCTAGTGGGATGGAATGTTTAGTATGTTTTGCCTCTAGGGACAAGAGGAAAACACCGAATAGGCATCGAGTACCAAGAAACCGAAAGAAAACGATACGCAAAAACGCAAGAAAAACCGGGCCAAAGCGTGCCGAAAGACACGCGCGGCCCGACAGCACCTAACATAATGAACGGCAAGTCCTCCACCATGAAAAGGAGTTCCAACCCGGAAGATGCTGCAAGGACAAATGATATCTTGCGTAACCACAACGAGGAACGAATAAGTGTTGGAATTCACTAATGCCTGTTTAATTGCTCAAATGCGGTTTGACATTCAGGAGTCCAATGAATAGTTAGTTGGTTGTTTTGGGTTGTTATGAAGAAGTGTGTAGAAATCATAGGATGGTTGTTACTATGGTAATATTTTCTCATTTTTTAGTGCAATGAGCTGCGGAAAATTTTACCCATATGGGGATATACAACCTAGTGCTCAGTCATTCTAAAAGCAAATTGTCATGTAG
>JABUQX010024749.1:32500-43327 GCA_015478945.1 Trachelipus rathkii | reverse complement strand
GTTCGAGTTCCTATTACAACTACCTCGCTCATCTATTTATTATATACATCTCCAGCTATAATAATACTCAATACTTTGACTATTCAATTCATTTATTTTATTTAATTATCTTATATTTTACCTATTATCCAATCATATGACAAAATATACTTACATCTCAAATATTCTTTATTACTAATTTTATATTCTCTTTATTTATTTATCCTCACCTTTATTTCTAGTTTTTACACTCCATACTACTTTATACTTCATTCAATCGTTCTCTAAAATAAAAGTTTCATTATTCTCTCATTTATTTTATCAAATTCTATTTCTCCAACACCATTTATAGCTAACTCATTAATCTATTTCTATATAAGAGTTATTGACCATATTTCTGAACATTACATTTGATACTATTTTAATTAAGATCAATATACTTATATCTTATTTCCCAGAATCATTAATGTCTCTATAACTAAACTATTACATAATTAATCAATTCTCTAATGTAGTTATACAACATCACTCTCTCTCATTAATTCATATTAATGTACTCCTAAGCTATCACATCTCTCTCAAATGTGACTTAGTCCCTTTACATTCAACACTGTATCCAATCGATTTATATAAGTAATGTCAACCAGTGCTCATCATTCTTGCTCATTATATATCTTGCAACTTTTCCTACTACATCTCTTGCATCTATCCGTAATCCCTCTCATTTATTCATTCTACTCAATACTATTACAATATACTCACTAAATGAGTTTAAAAATCAGACACTATGAATTTGATATTTAATAACACTAAATAGGGTTTTCTGTCAATTCTCACGAACGCTCACATATGCATATCCTAATCACTATACACTCCAGCTCACGTGTAGTCGAGACTGCCCCCGTCTCCTTCACTCATTCACACTCTCCTCCATATCTCTCACCTCCTTTACTGCTTATTCACTTTTAACTTTCAAGCCCCTCCTTTTTAGCATCACAATTAGAAGTCTCTCTACCATTCTACCCTCTCTAAACTCTTCAAGCATTCCGCCACACAGGAACCAAATATATAAATAACCAATATATATATTTTTCTTTTCTCTTTCTCTTTCGTTCTCTTCATCTTCCTCCTTAGCCCCCCAAGATTGGGGTAAAGGTGCGCTAGAAGCATCAGGAAAAGAAAAGCAGTAGGAGAACATGAAAAACGTCCCGAAAACGAAAGCCCAGCCTTAACCGCCCTCCCTCTTTGTACCATTAATATAGTGAGACGCTTCGCTCAACACAGACCAGAAAATCCACCCCTAAGAGCAATCATGGACCTACGATGGACTCACTATGGTATAACTCGTCAATGTAAGGGTTCATCCCCTCTGGCCCAGGTGGGCCACATCACCCATGCCCCAATAAAAACCTCTCCGCCATTCTCCCTCCTATCATGCCCTTTATTCCTCGCCTCTGCCAAATCTCACTCAACATTTTCTTCTCTCCCTTTCCAGACATTCGTTCACTCCGGACTCAATCCACTTTCTCTTTCACGGGTCTCCCAGCCGGTCCGGTTCCCAAACACACTACTCCACTAAGCTGACTCTCGCTTTAACCAACTCGCACTTTCTCATCTTCATACTTTCCACATGACCTAAACCATCTCAACATACTTTCATGTATTCTCTCATTCCCTTTCTTCACACTCACACATCTCCTCTAATAAGTTCTATCTCTCTTCCCTCTTATTTATTCTTTCCTCACAACTAGCATGCACCCAAGACTTCGTCCATCTGAACCACAATTGAAGCTTTAAGAATTCTATTACCTTCCGTTATTCCAGACGCGATATCTCCCTCACCCATACTTCAGTAGCAGAACTGCAAATCACATTGGCGTCTAATTCTTCTTGGACTCAAGCGGCACCTCTCAAGAACTTTAGTCTCCCTTGAATTAGCATATTCAACATCACAGATGTTCCAATTAGTCACCCAGAACCTTCCCCCTAGGGCGCGTCCTATTTTATACACTAGGTAACAATTAACTTTCCTACTACTATCGGCTCATACACATTCCACTTTCTTACACATTTCTCAATCCATAGCAACATTACTCTTTGCTTCCTTTGGAGATATCACTATTACACAATAACTCAGTTACATTCGTTGCCAGGTCTCCTAGCTGCCGAATTATGTCGTACCATTCTTAAACATAAAACTTTCAAAATGTGGAGAGAGATTTCCTTGACTGTCCATGATTCCCACAAGCCCTTAGAGCCTATACGCTCCCTCTTACACTTTAACGCCCATTACTCGTGATGGACGCAGAGACAATGGTTATTTAAACCATTATCAGATTATCGTGCTTACCAGCCTCCTTTTACATACCACACAATGTGATTTGGGCGTTACGGCTGGTGAACAGAGTTGAAAATACAAAGAGGATATAGAAAGGCAATACTGATTGATAACGAGTGAGGTGGTTGTGATGTTAAATTGTTGTGTAGCTGGGTGTTATGGAATATCGAATGAGAGAAAGGTAAGGAAGAAATGGATTATGCAATTCTTTATGATGAGTGCCTGTTATGGTATCGAAATGCACTATGGTAAAGACTTGGATTATGTGGTTGAGCCCCACTAGATATATTTACTTAAATGGTATTATAATATTTATAGATTAATTTGAAAAAGGTCAAGGTTATGTGTGGTAGTGTACATATGAGTCCATTCCTGAGTAGAAACGTATTGAACGAGTAGTACGATATTTTTAGGTGAATAAATCTGATATATATTGCTACTGGATGGGGTGAGATATGATAGTAGATCCAGATTTTAGTGATAGAATTATTTGGGGAACCTGGAAATGGTTGTAGATAGTGATTCAAAAAAGAGGATGGTTATAAAACATGAGTGGTTTTGAGGTGTATGCGGGGAAATAATGAGAATTAGGTATGAGAAAGGTGATATTGTAATTTTCTGAGTGAGGGGAGAAAGGTTGTGTGTATATACTTATTCTCTTTTCTCTCAAACTCATCTATAAGAACTATACATCACTCATAATTATATTTAATGCTTATAACGGAGTTAGGAGTGGTTGTAGGTAGAGAAGATGCTTGAGTTCGTAAGATAATGTGATAAAGTATGATTTGATTTAGTGTTGGTTTGAAGACAGGAGCTTAAATGAGGAGTCGTACAGTAAAAATAGGGTTATTATTTGAGAATTGTGTTTAAAATCAGGTTATTTGGTGTATTATAAGGAATTAGGGATTTATTCGTGTGGAATTCAATTATTGTTGGTTGATCTTATGGTAAATTTATTAATGAGATTTAGTTGGGTAGATGTAATTATACTAGAGATGGACTAGATTTTTTAGTGAACAGAGTGAGATTAACCTGAATCTTAATGATAAAGTAGGTATTAAATAATTTAAAGAAGTGAGAGAAAGTTAAGTAAAGCAATAAGACTAAAATAGTGATAAGTATGTAAGTAAGACGCTCGCTATGAGTAAAAAGGTTGAATATTGAACAAGTTGATCAACTGAGACAAATTCATGTAGGAGGCATAATGTATAGAGAAGCAATATGTGTATAGTAGTGTCACAAAGGAAGTATTGATGGGAATGTGCTAAAAGTAAGATAAGAAATTGTATATAACAGTTATGAATGGTGGAATGAAGAGGTATGAATAAGCAGTTAAAGGTAAAAAATAATGAAGCGTGTGTAGATAAATATATGTTACTAAATAAGCAAAATATGAATGAAAGACTCCTAAAAAAGAAAAGTGAGATGCTTTGAATTATTATATAAGGAGGAAAAAAGAAATACTAAAAAGGTGTATACGTAGGAGAAAACAAGAGAAGCGTAAATGAATCAGTTTGGGAAGGCTAGGAGGAATATATTATTGGGACATAAGCGAAATAAATAACTGGAAATGGATGCGCTATAGGGGAAAAAAGTCGTCTGATAAAGCGCGAAATCGTGTTAAAGAATAAATATATGAGAAAATATATAAGGGGGAATCTGCTTTAGAAATAATAGATAAATATAGTGGAATTAGGTCTTATATTGTTAACTGATGAAGTAGGTTGATGAGTAGAGAGTGGGGAAAGAACATTTCGAGAATCTGCACAAATAATTTAATCAGTATTGAAATAGAGGTGATATGATGAATGTGTATGATGGGTGTTTAGAGAATGGTGCATAATATTATAAGAACGGAAATAGTATTTGGGGAGATTAGAGGTTAATTTAGATAATAGAAGGATAGGTAATGTGGATAGAGTGATAAAGATTGAAGAATGGATAAAATCCTGCAGGTATTAAGTTAGAATTTACTAGTGATAAATTGAATATCATAAGAGCGGAGGCTCACGATGATGGTGAATTTGAATTTAGGATTTAGGAAGTTTGTAGTATAAGTAAATAGCGTTTTATGCTCAAGTGACTATAGTTATCTCAAGGGATTTTGAGAGATAAGAGCATCAGTGTAATAGTAACCCTTTAATAATAAGTGGAATGTATGGAGAGAAAAGGGGAACTGTGAGTATTATAGAAATTATTATATAGGGGAAAAGCTTTATTGCGAGAATGTTGCATTGTACACGGAGGAAAAGAGTATAATATGGTCGCCTCTGTGTGATTATTGTTGCGGAAGAAAAAGTCTAACAGAGTTGCTTATAATCTTAACCTCGGAGAAAGAACAAATGGGAGGGGCACAGCTCGTGATATTTAAGGTATGATGTGAGAGAACAAAGGTGGACGGTATTATATAGATGGGAGTGTGTCAGAGATGGAATATGTGTGAGATTCAAGACTCTTATCTTTGTTAATCATCTGACTAATATCAAAGCACTGCACGAAAGATGAGGGAGAGGAAGAAAATTAGACCTTATTATATGAGTATTATTAGTAGATTTTATAATGGTAATTTACAACAGTAGCGTATGATAGAGTTTATATAGGGAAGTTTATAAAATGTATCTAGGTAAATTATTAGATGATTAATTATAGTAGTAGTTGGTGTTAAGCTTCTAGAATTAGGAATCAAAAGTATGTTATGACGATAGTGAATAGTGATGCACCGTAGTTATATATATATATATATATATAGGTATATAGGGGTGTTATTACTGATCCAATTTATTTCTCATCTTATCTCAATCAAAACGGAGTAATTAACTCTATGCTGAAAAATTGGAATGTTGTAGCTCCCAAATTAATTGAGAGATTTGATTTAACATACGAATTATGTTGTTTTTTTTTTTACATTAAATGTAAATTTTTAAAGTAAAATATTTTTAGGAAGAATTTAATGTTTTTATTTGAGGAATTTCTCGATTTAATAATATGAAGAAAGTGTGGTTGACAATGGGTGAAACTAATATTATTAATGATTTATTGTTAAAATTAATAGATAAATAGTATTCTAGCGGGAAAGGGATTTGCTTTTTTTAATATATATATATTATATATTAAATTATATATATATATATATATATGGTAACCCACTAATAATAGTGTAGATGAATATACTATGGTAATAATACGATTATATATAATATATATTATATATATATATATATATATATACAGAGCTGGGCATTTAAGTACTTTGAAAGTTACTTAAGTACAAGTACTAAGTATTACAATGGTTTAAAAGTATTTAAAGTGCTAAGTACTTTTACAAATGTACTTAACGTACTAAGTACTAAGTAACTTGTCAAAATTAACTTAGTACATTTTTAAGTACATTATTTTTTTATGAACTAATTTATGATTTAATTTTGGTTTTATTTGGTTTTTGTGATAAAATAACTCTATTTGGCTACCACCTCATGGTCTCATCGCTTCAATAGGCGATTTCGTTGAACATTTATACTGTAACTTGCTAATGACAAAACGAAAAATCTCCAATGACACAAATTTGACGTGCTCGGCGGTTAGACTTAAAGGTTAAAATAATAGCTAATGAATAAGTTTAGTTTTTAATATCCTGTTCCTGAAAACATAATACATTGCATGGTTTAAACATATCGAGGATACTGGAAGACCAGGGTAGTAGCAAATCATAACCAGAGCTACCCCATATCATTTAAAAAAAGCTAATTTTGTTTACGACCCGGAGCAAGGACGCAATCTTTCGAAGTCCTTGTCAAAGGAGGGATGATCTTTTTTGGTGTTAAAGTCAATCCCTATGCAAAAAAGAGAAGAAGTCCTCTCAAATAGATGCAGATGATGATCGTTGTGTTTGTACCAGAATAAATAATTTTTCCTTATCATGGGTGCCTGGTTGAGGCTCTTCAAGTTCGATCTGCATCTTTTAGATATTCTAAAACTTGCATGTCTACTGACAAAACAGATCCTGGCTGAATAGAAATATTTTTTCCAAAAAACCGCAAATAGTCCTCCTTCTTCTTCACTGCTAGAAAGTTTCTTCAACCATGAGAGGTTCTTAGGGGGTTAACAAATCGGAATGCAGGCGGGTGAGTAGTAGATCTTCTTCAGCGTAGCTCATGTGCGGGTATATATTTCGGTTCAATGGGTTCCGATTGGTTTTGTGTATTTGGAGGGGTGGTGATGTATGACCTCGTTGGTCACCTCACTTGAGAAAATGTATGTTTAGAGTGAAAGTGGAACTCGCTTTTGCAATTAAGTCTCGCGACAGTGTCGTGCCACCTATAACTTGTTTCATTGTTATTACGCAAAATCTTTAGAGGCAAAGTTTTCAAATCTTTTGTTGAAAACCAAATTGGAGAAGACCATGCTTTGAAAGGGTGCCTTCGATTAAACTTTAACCCTTGCCCTTCTCATTTGAGAGTTTGGTCTATCAGTTTTGATGTTGTCAAGAATGCAGATTATTTGGGAAGTATATGTCATCAGTAATCTATAATTAGGGCCATTCTCTTCTCCGCTGAAAGACGATCAATGGCGAATCGAGAAATGCGGGTGCAAAAATACATCATACATATTCATAATAAATTTCTACTTGTAAATTGTATTAATGAAGGGTTGGTATTATTACTAGTTCAGTAATCAAGATGGTGAACGTGTTAACCTTTTGGTATTTCACTAGCACTACCAACGAGTCATACAATGAGTTTCACCGAGTAGGACATGGCAAACGAAGCTGGCAGTCAAGGACCTTGTTGATTACTTTGGCAGATTTTGAGTCGACCGACTTTTTAAATTCCAAAGGGCAGTTAGACACTTTCCATTGTAAGTGTGATTTTATTGTAAGCAAAATGAAATCTGAATTGTAGAGCTTTCTTTGCTCCAAATCAGCTGATTGCGACTAACTTACGAGTATGTGGAGGTGCATTGTATATGTTTATAGAGGCTGTTCTGTATGTCCGCGGCTTTCGGTCCTTCGCTGCATGTAACACCGATCAATACAACGTAGACAGTAAGTACAAATAATAATAGATAATTATAATGTTTGAACAAAAGGGGGGAAGGGGTAATAATAATATATATATATACTATACTATAAATATATATATTATATATATAATATACTATATATATTATATATATATTATATATATATATAATATATAATAGTAGATACATATTATATATATTATATAAATAATAGTATATATATAGGTGCTATTAAGTAGTATATATAATAAATATAGAATTATAATTATATAATAATAGAAGTAAGTATAATAATTAGTAAATACTATAGTATATAATATTATATAATATAAGCAAGCCTGCAGGAGATTGAAACCTAAGTAATGTTGTGAGATATATAAAGTAGATTATAAATAATTAGATAAGTAATGAATAATATATATATATAATGTAATAATATATATATATAATGTTATGATATATAGATTAGTATAATTATATGAGTTCATATTAGTTGAGTATAATAATGTATGATATTAGATAAATTGATATTAATCGATTTTTCGATAGTTATATGGGTCCCTAAAAATAATAAAGATGTGTTGGGTATATATATATATATATATACCGATAACCCGGTATATGTAGTAATAAGTAAGAATATTACTCACCGAGTAAGATCAGTCAACTGTCTGGTTCCAATATGATGAAAGCCTCTATATATGTATAAATAATGATATATGAATAATATAGATAATATATTATGTATAAATAATATATAATATAATAAAATAGTTATAGTAATATATATATACGTATATATAATATGATATTTTATATTAGGTATATATAATATATATGATAGTATAATTATATATATCAGCGGCGACTCCGCAAACCTTTTACTACTGCGTGCTCGCTCTCAAGTCAATACTCATCATCTCTCGTTCCGTATATATTATTAGTTATAAATTACAGTATGTAGAATATTAGCTGAGGTGAGAGGTTAGTTATAGAGTAGTGATAGGGTTAATTGAGTTAGTGTGACCTATCTATACTTAGGGCCCCAAGTAGGATGTACTACTTTAATCACCTTTAAAGATTATCTATTAACTACAAAATGAGTGTGAGGTCTACATTACCGTGAGCTTGAGAGTCTAAATATAATGAAGTCATTTTAAGGCTAGTGTAATTTTATCTTGACCTGTGAGATAATATATAATATAGATTTTCTATTATCACTACTACTCATACTACTCTATAGTGCTTAATAATATATTTTAATAATAGATATACTTATATATATTTATATATTATATATATATATATATATATATAATAGGTGATATGAGTCAGGTTAAGAATATATAGCTACTGGTATATATACTATACTACATTTTACTATTTTATTCGAGTGAGCTTTAGTCTATGTCCTTTACCTGTTATATATTATACAGCTTTCTTTTTCCCGATGCATGATACACCGCCCACATCCTACTATTATATATTATATATATAATACTACATTATCTTGTAGTGAGAAATAAGGGAAGTAGATGAGAAAGATATATATTAACTAATTATTTAACTATATTTATCATAACTAATATATCATATTTAATATATTATATTAATTATCTATTCTATTATCTTACCTCTTACATATTTTAAAGTTTTCTTTACCTTATTAATTTGGTTTATTATGGTATATCTATTATTTGTTTTTAATTACTTTTCACAAATTCAGATATTTAGAATTTAAAATATATTAAATTATTTTTATCCGTAAAAACCGTGCATTAAGAAAACTTAAGTATATAAATGTTTTTTATACTTGATTTTTTTTTTATTAAATAATATCTAAATGTGATATTAATTTAGATTCTTTAGAGTAGGAAATAATTAAAAAAAACAACTATTGATAAAAAATAATTAAATTCAAGAATAAATGTATTATTTGTTAAGATAAACCTACTGGTTCTTCGAATTTTCTCTACCGTCTTTCGAGAGGCATTTGAGCCGTTATTACCATAATTTATATTTATACTGGTTATAAGAAAAATAGCATTTATTCATGCCTAATTTGCATTATTTTACTTACTTTTTGTTTTCTAATTTTATTTTTACCTGTTTTTCTCTTTTCACCGTCCCATTCTTGTCATCTATTGTATGTATTTGCCTTCTCAGCATGATTCTTACATATTTGCACAAAAGAGAATAAGGGGAGATTTTATCATGAGGGCGGTTTTGCGAGGAATTTTGAAGAACGAACGATTGCGGTGTTCTATAACGGAGGTATAACATCGTGCTGAGGAGCACTGAGTTAGCACGAGTGGTAGGAGTCGCCATGTGATATAATAAGTATATTATATAGAAGTTACTATTTTAAATAAGGTTGGATATATATACTACGTATATCTAGTGAATCTCAACCTAAAGCTAATCTATAGGGCCTATATATATATATATATATATATAGTCAGGTAACTAGTAGGACCTCACTATTTATGAGGTTAATGTTCGTACTATATATTTGAGTTTATAATAAGGTGATATTATAGTCTCTGGGGCAGGGTGGCCACGGCATTATAACTAACATACTACTACGCTTCTCCTCATAATTACGATTGCATCATTTATCTGCCTTATCTGTACACTACATACCTATTACTAATACCTCTTCGCCATAACTACGTACTATCACGGCCTTCATTACTCACTTTATCTTACTATATATTACTATGAGTATTTATTAGTATATATACAATATTATTATATATCACTCTAGGTATATCTACGTATGATACGTTATTTATACCATACCACTCATATCATAACATACTATTAATCTATATACTATATCAACTATATACTACCGCTCGGTTAAACCGCAAGTTCACTTAACGCCCACACGGAACTTCTGGGGCACAACATCAAATACAAAAAAAAAATTCACAGTATAGCATCTATGATAGTACATAAACTAGACTGTTCGTTTCCAGGGTCAAATGAAATTTTTTTTTTTTTTTTTTAATTTATCTTACCTCGTTCTACACAGCGGTCTTAAACTCATATTATACATATATACTTTCTATATTTTTGAATAAAGGTAACTTCACCATACGGCTAATGGTAGGCTGGGTCCTCTGAAGCGTACTGGGAAACAGGGGGACGTTTTCATCACCGTAGGCGGCACGTGCCGGCGGAACGGAACCACCCGCAACATTTAAACCTCAACCATACCAAAGAGTCTTGGGGTTTCTCGGAAGACCCCCCCGGTAGGGGAAATAGTGTCCCTACCACTTCGTTAGTTTCCCTCCCCGAAGCCGAGAGACCCTTCCCGACTCCTGCATCGGTGCGGTATACCCTTGGCGGTATACCCTTGGGGGGTATTCTTTAATAAAAAAACAAAACAAAACTATACTAGAAAATATTTTTTTTAACGAGTAACGTATAAAAGGTCTTAAATTGGCTTTCTCTCTAATCATTTAACTATAATTATTAACAAT
>JABUQX010024749.1:17500-27500 GCA_015478945.1 Trachelipus rathkii | reverse complement strand
CTATCTCGGGGATCCCTCCCCCTACTGTCAAAGATGCCATTCCCAAACCATCGACAACACAAAACATCTCATAATAGATTGCCCTGCCTTAGAGGGCATTAGAAACAATTTCACTGTACTAAAATTATCGGAGCTCTTGACGCGGCCGTCTATGGTGGCGAAGTACCCCGAGGTCGCCAGCTTCAGGTAAGAAAGGAGCAGGGGACGAAAAAGCAAAGTATATAGTATATATATATATATATATATATATATATTATATATATTTATATATATATATATATATATATATTAATATAATATAGTTATATATATAATATATATATAATATATATATAATATATTATATATTATTATATTATATATATATATATATACATAGGTGTCCTTGAGAAGATGAGCTTGGGACCCAAAGATTTAATGAATGAGAATCCGCGTCTAATATATGCACGTCTGAGTGGCTTTGGTCAATCAGGACCATTAAATAAAGCTCCAGGCCATGATATTAATTACCAGGCTTTATCAGGTAAGTTTTAAACATTATGAATGGATGACCATTGTAAGAGTATCAAAGCCTTCACATACTTTAAATTCATTTCAGTAATCTCATTTTGTTTTGTAATCGTGACTGTTATCATATATTACTATCGAAGAATGGAAACATATGGCAAATTATAATTATACTGTTACAGTTTTCGTTCTATTAATAGTCTGACTCGTTTTTTATGATCATTTGTAAGAGTATCAAAGCCTTCACATACTTTAGATTCATTTCAGTAATCTCATTTTGTTTTTGTATATCATGACTGTAATCATATATTACTATCGAAGAATGGAAACATATGGGAAATTATAATTATACTGTACAGTTTTCGTTCTATTAATAGTCTGACTCGTTTTTTAAGATCATTTGAGTTTAAAAATAATATTCCTTTTAAAATTTTTATGATTGTATCATTTCCACCATATTGCTGTTATCTGGTACTGCTGTTGTTTGAATTTTTAATAAAAGGTAAATTTCTACATGCGTTATGAAATGCGTTATGAAATGCGTTATGAAATCTTTTCATGGTTATTATTTCACATCTTTGATTATGAACAAAGAGAAAGTTTTGAATTTATTAAATGTCATAAGTTGTATATTTATTAAGCTGATAATTAATTGAAGTTGTTAACACTATCAGGGCGATGGAGTTGGAGAAAGAGCACTGCTTAATTTTGTGGTTTAGTTGGAGTAAAAAAAATATTTATTTTTATAAAATATTTTCAATATTAGTATTAGTAAGTTAAATTTAATTATTAAGTAGTTTATTATCATTATTATTATTAATATAATTATTATTATTATTTTTATTATTATTATTATTATTATTATTATTATTATTATTATTATTATTATTATTATTATTATTATTTTTATTATTATTATTATTATTATTTATTATTATTATTATTATTATTATTATTATTATTATTATTATTATTATTATTATTATTATTATTATTATTATTATTATTATTATTATTATTATTATTATTATTATTATTATTATT
Source organism: Trachelipus rathkii (assembly GCA_015478945.1). Lineage (NCBI taxonomy): Eukaryota > Metazoa > Arthropoda > Malacostraca > Isopoda > Trachelipodidae > Trachelipus > Trachelipus rathkii. Next base: position 25,949 of record JABUQX010024749.1, on the reverse strand, counting down.
TATTATTATTATTATTATTATTATTATTATTTTATTATATTATTATTATTTTATTATTATTATTATTATTATTATTAGTATTAGTATTTTATTATTATTATTTTTATTATTATTATTATTATTAGTATTATTATTATTACATCCTATCATTATTATTCATAATAAATATTGCCCACATTCTTCACTGAGGTTTCCCTGAAAGGAAGAAAACAAATTAATTTTAATTAATTAGTATCAAATTAATTTTAATTAATTAGTATCAAATTAATTTTGCCTAATTTTTTTATTACAATTGTTATTTTTTTTAGGTATCTTATCCACTCTTGGTCGAAAATATGATGTTCCAACACCACCAGTTAATCTATTGGCAGACTTTGCTGGTGGCGGTCTTCTTTGTGCTTTGGGCATAGTGCTAAGTTTGTACGACAGACTTCAAACAGGTATTTTGTATGAAAATTGTAAATTTCATAATTTAATCACCCTGTTGATAATATAATATTCATTGAAGAGAAATAATTCTGATATTCATTGAAGAGAATGCAAAATTGTGACGCAATACTTTAATGCTTAATTTTCTAAACTTTCCTTTTAAAATTTTAACTTCAATTATCTTTTGTAAATTACTTTCAAAATCGCGTGAAAATTATTATTCCGAGACATAGATTTTGTTGTAATCTAAATGATTGTGTATGTCGCTTATAGTAATTGATTTTTTACTATTCCACATCACCGTGGCGCACACCCGAGCCATACGTCGAATTCCACCCCGCACCATACACATCCCAAAGCCACGATCCGTCTCGCTGATTCGCGCGACCGGCACCCACACCGGAACTACCTCTAAATATAGTATTGCATTTCTCTTTTACTTTCAGGTAGTGTTCCAGGTTAGTCGATTTGCGGTCATGTCTGAAAGGAGCAGTGCCTTATGTAGGTTCATTTTTGTACTCGACAAAAAATTCTTATCTATGGTGCAAACCAAGAGGAGAAAATTGGTAAGGAATAGAGCATAATATTATGCTCTTCACAACGCAGCGCCATGATTTCGCAATGCAAATCATTTTACCATCTCAATAGAGTCATATTAAGTCTTATTCGATTCATTGCGTAAGCGAAGAAAGACGTACAATGATAAGCAAATAAATCTTAGAAATGAATTAGCATAATATATAATTCTGAACCACCCCCGCCCCTTTATCCCACACTCTTTTTGAAATTTTCTGATATAGTTGTATTTTACTTACAAGTTTCATATTAATAGAATTACGATGTAGGAAAAATATGTTTCTTCCTGAAATTTTTCTTTTAGAGTTTTGTGTACCTTCTTAAATTTCTGAGTTGATGCGTACAAGAACTCTATTTACCTGTCATTACCCAGCCCACAGTTCATCGAGCCGCTGCGCACACAAACATAAATTCGTATTACAAATCCGCTATGCTTGAAAGTCAAATCCAACTGCATTAATTTCTTAGCTATATTTTAGATTTTGAAATTATATACATCAATTTGTTCTCTACCCATGGGCGAATTCCTTGTTTTCAGCGTGCAATCCAACACCAACCCAACACATCCACGCGAACACTAAAACATCAATCTTCACACCTTAAGCGGAAACGACATTTCACATTTCGCACATCAATACACACACAACAGTCACGACACAACACATTCATCAAGCATACGATATAGAACTGCTGTGTTTACCCCAAGAAGACAATTTATATTCCATTTTTACTAATTAACCAACAGAAAACATTTCAAGGGTACCGAATTGAAAAATCCTTTATGAAAAATCCTTTTGGTTCTACTTTTATTATAAATGCATATCGGAAATTTTCCAGTGAGGAAAAAAGTAGTTCCTTATCTGGATAACTATAAATCATATTATTGTAAATTTTTTAGTTAAGTTATACAACTATAGCTCAAATTTTGTTTAAGAAGTTCCCAAATGAAAATATTCCCACATCGGGACATTTTATTTGTGGTTAAATTGCGGTTAACAACCGAATATTATTTTCTAAGACTTTACTCTGATGTAAATTCCTTAGATTAGTTTTCTATACTGATTTTGGCTATTTTTGTTATTTCGTATGCTGCTTTTCTTTTCATACTCTTTCAATCTTGAAAATGAGAACATTCAACCATTCCTCATGATCAATGTTATTGACAACTAATGAATAAAGAATAGCCAACCAACTGATACAAAGATTTTCACATAATTATATAATACCAATAGTAGCTATGTAAAGAAACTGGTGTTCACGTACAAAACTATTAATTAGAATAAGCTTAAAATACTTCATAGATACACGCGATAAACACTTAGATTATTTATATTAAGACAACTTAGATTTCTTAAACTTCCAGATGATGGTAAAATTTTTCATGTCTAGTCCCCCACTGCAAAAGGTAGAACATTAAAATCACTCGTGGCAAAACAATCAATATATTAATTAAACAAAGATGTATAAGAATTTTATTGTAACAATGAAATTTTAAATTAAAACACCTCTGAAGCTTATAAGCAAAGCATGTTATAGGATATTCATAAGAACGTTAAATTAGCTTTATTTAAAAAAAATAATAACGGGACATCGAGAATTGAATCATACTACACACGGACTTCACAGTCACGTAAACGCGAGTCAACGAAAACTATAACGAAACTATCAGGCTACACGTAAAAATAACTAACTTCAACGCCTGCTGGGGCTTACTGCGAATGTTTATTTTTTTGTTTCTTTTTATTTTTTTGATATTTGTCGCATTTGACTGTCGAACCAATTTTTACCGTCAAAAAGTTATTCTTTGTAGGCTGATGCGCCCTTCCTCATGGCAGGTTGTTGAAAAGGACTTTGGCAATGAAAAAAGTTTGTAAGTAACGTATTACTGTAATATAACAGTATTTTTTACAAAGAGCGTGGCAGAGGTTCGGCAACCGTGAGAATGAGAGAGTGGGGATGTGACTTAGTGGATACGAGAGTTAAACAGTTCAACTAAAAAATCCTTAGATTGTCCACCATGTATTGAATCAGCTGGTGGTAGGCAGCCACAAACAGGAGGGTGCTAAACATACGTTTGACTTTGAGGTGTTAGCACACCTTTTATAGAACGCAAATCGCAATTAGAGAAGGTTGCGCCGGTGAAGAAATTCTGAAGACGGCACTTCGAAAAGCTTAGAATATTAGAGATTTAAAAATTGCGAAGAGAAATATTGGTAAAGTATAGATGAGTGATTCTCTCCATTTCGAGTCGATATTGAGATATTGATGATTGGAGAGATGAATTGGGAATTCATGATAGCTGGATTTGATTGTGTGATTGTATCCGTTTGTGACTACTGCCTGTATTAAATTTTTAGAATAGAAGACTAACGATATTAGCGCGCAGAAGACGAAATAATTCCGTTGATTGTGTTGATTGTATAGACTTTCCGAATGTTGAGTCTTAGGTATGTGTTTTTAATAATTGGCGAGGAGAGGAAATGCTAATAGGTAACAATCTTGCATGTGTACCATTTTAAAGTTGCGGTTCAGGATCAATCTGAAGCGACATTTATTTATTTTTTTTTTTTTTTGTGAAATTTATCATATAAAACAAGTTTAAATTAATGAGCTTGCAAGTTCTTGTTGCTTTTATAAATGTTTGTTAAAGATCTTTCTTATTTTTTAAGGCATTGCGTTTATTATTTGGTAATTTATTTTTAATATTTTGAAATTTGTCGCTGAAGATTGGCAAGGCGTGCGTTAACGCCTGATTCTGCTCTCTCTAGAAGAATGAGCCAATCATCCACATACATTCAAGATGGAATTTTTTGAAAAGTTGGGTCGCAGATGGGAGGCCTTGCGCGTGCTCCTAGACTTACAGATTCAAATGGTTTAATAAATCCTATTTTAAAAGAAACTCAACGTGACTTACCTAAAGTTTCCGAGCCTTTGTTCTCTTGGTTTCAGAATCAAGACACTTCTTTTTGATATCCTCAAGAGAGCCTTCGATGTATTCTTGATTCTGACGAATTAAAAAGTTAAATAGGAGAAATGCAAAGTAGGTCTAGTGAGAAGAGCATGAGAGGTAATGAAATTCAAACCGTTTACATTCTTAGCAATTTTTGAGCTGCAATATGGCGTTCTATAGAACTTGTCAATAATATTTCTTATATGTATATATAACATTATATCTTAGATGATTTAGTGATACTATATTGATGATATAGTACGTGACTGTCGTATGATATAAGTATAATGATATTATCTCATATATATACTTACTATATATACATATACATTAGTATATACTTAATTATTAGTTTGATAAGCTCTTTGTGCTAAGATATATATATATTGTATATTTATATATTATATATATTATTATTTAATTAATGAAATGTTACTATTATTATATTATAGTAATAATAATATAGATATAATTATAATTATATATATATATATTACATAATAATAAATAATTATAGTTGTAAATAATAGATGTATATTAATAATAAGCTAGTAAAATATCTATAATATCATTATAGAATTAATCAGAATGAGCGTTTTACTTCGTTGTAACTACTATATAGAATATTAATATCTACTCGATATCAGGATATAGTAAAGCGCAATAGCTTGAGTATAGATTAGTATATACTATATAATCTCTACGATTATTATGGGTTTTAGTTAGTGAGTGTTTTTATTTACATTTGCGTTTTATGTTAATCTTAACTTGTGTAACATAGATTTTCATAAACACAATAACCCATATTGCTTTATTCTTTGTACATTAATAGTAATAGAAATGGCAGACTTGCTTAACATATCGGGTTATATTTCGTTTTCCCCTGGCTTGCACGGTCCTGCTTCATTACCGTCATATTCTTCCAATCGGCCCCGCTACAGTTAAGTGTTACATTCAGATGGTTCTGTAAAATTAGTATAGTCTTCTCACCCAGTCAGTACTTACTGTCATTTCTTTTTACGCGTATCCTATTATTGTAATCGAAAGTCTACCATAGAAATTAGGCATACCAATCTTCTTCATATAGGTACTTGTGGCAATAAATATTCGACTAAAGAGGAAGAGGCATGCACTGGCATGTTGCAAGAGGCATCTAGTGTTGATCTCAATTGCAATTTCTAGGTATGAGCTCTTTAATTTTCTTAATTTAAGTCTTACGAAAAGAAGCTCATTTAACTTATGAATAGAGTAGGAGTCTTCGGCATAGGGGAGGTGGAATAGGTGATAAAAATTCATAGGCGAGAAGTCAATTATTTAAAAGTAGAAAAGAGTTGGAAGCGAGGAGGAATAAGTACGTGGACTTAAGTAGGAACGACCTCTATAAAGTGGTGACAGTATAAATGGGGGGATGAAGGCACATTTCATTTTTCTACAAGAAAAGGTAATCAGTAGTTTTAAATAAATTATGAAATAACAATTTTTCTGATAACTCAAAAGAAGGAACTTAGAGAAAAATCCTTTTGCGATGAGTATTTGGACCAATACCAATTTCAGCTCCGGGCAGTACCCAAATCGAAACGGGATGTTTATTAATGAATTCTAAGGGTTCAAAAATTGGTATATTTCCATTTTAAATGTTTTTGCAACGATGTGTAACCGAAAGTGCGAAATGGCATAAACTGGTCATCACACGGCCTCCAAGATCGGAAGCCGTGATTGGTTGGTAGCGGGACGATTGTATACATACCATATCCACTTTGCTTTGACGTTTAGTAAATTGAATAGATGTGAAACTACGCCACTTACTTTGGACCATTTATACGAATAATAACACTCTCAATTTTTTCGATACTAATTTTTGTTTTGTTTTTAATTATTTACAGACAATATAACAGGCGACATTGATGACCATTGCACTCACGATTTCCCTAAAGCAACTCTCAGGTTAACAATCGCGGATAAGTCTTCTTACCATGAGGAACATTATGGTGCACAGATCAGGCAGAGAGCACATTGTAAGAATACGACAATGAACCCGTCTCTCTCGACCTTCTTTTTCGGATTACCCGAGTGGTGATTTCCTTTACGTTCAAATGAGATTTTAGTTTCCCTTTTACACTAGATATCGGTATCTTTAACTACAGAAATTACCATAGGGTAACGGGGGCCGACACAAAACCACAAGATGGCAACAGTGGGTCTCTCGGACCTCCCGGTGGACGAGGAGACTTCGTCCCCCTCAAATTCCGTGAAGATTTGATGTGGATGAGAGCACATGGGCCTGGCAGGAATTTGAAGTCACATATTCAATTCATTGGTATGAAAGTCTGATTGCAGTGAGATGCGTTTGGAAAAGTCTTTAAAAAATCGGTTTGCAAAATGCTGAAACAATTTTTGGAATTTTTTCAAAATGATAAAAATTATCCAAAATTTTCATCGACATGAATACATATAACAATTTTTTTTTTCACTCATACTAGATTTGATTAAAGGTGCACCAAATTTTTTTTTCGCTCTAGACCTATATTTACAAGATCATTTCGTACTTTGTGTACACAAAATGATGGGTGTTTTTTTTTTTTAATGTAGAGCAAAATTATATATAAATATTTTATTTTATTTTAACGTATATAAAAAGTTTATTTCCCCTATACCATATTTTCTTTTAAAACACATTGGTGAAAAGACATAGTATTGGGGATGTAATGGGTTGATGTCGCCGCTCAATTTAAGGGGAGGAGGCAGATTCAAAGGTCAGGGCGCTCGACTCCTCCCTTCCCCCAATTTATGACAGCTAATGACATATATTATACTATATATTTATGTAATATTACATATATATATATAGAATATATAGTATATATATAGGATATGAAAGTAAAGGTGAAGCTGACGAAAATATTATATTTATATATAATATAGTGCTACCCCATCGAATCATATGCTTATGATATATATATTATATAATATATCGATATTACTATATATAGCACAATCAGTTATCCTATTTACTATATATAATATATATATCTACTAGTATATATATATATATATAATAATATATATATATATATCTATATTATTACTATTATATATAGACTTTTATACCATATAGAGATATCTATTATTATTATTGTGGCTATAGTACAAGTATTAAAGATGTTATAAAAAGTTCCCCTACTCAGGCAGTTTGTATGCTTTCCTTCTTATTTTTTGAATTGACAATGGAGCGAAGTATTTCATTCTCGTTTAAGATCGTTTCTCTTCTCTCTCTCTCCTCTCTCTCTCTCTCTCTCTTCTCTCTCTCTCTCTCTTCTTCTCTCTCTCTCTCTCTCTCTGTACTCTCCTTCTCTCTCTGCCTCTGATTATTCTATCATCTCTTTCTGTTCGTATGAACAATTCATTGAACTTTTTGACATTTTTTTTTTACTGTCGTTTCCGAATTTAGATAGCTATTGAAGGAGGGAAAATGTTGGTAATTGAGATAAATTTGGCCGGTAAGGAAAATGACAATGATTTAGGTTCTCTCTCTATTTCTCCATTTCTCCTTTCATTTATCTCTAATTCATTCTCTAGTCTGTATGTATGTATGTATGGTATGTATGTTATGTATGTATGTATGTTGTAGTAATGTATGTATGTAGGGTTATGTAATGGTTATGTTGTATGGGTTATGGTAATGTATGTGGTATGTATGTATTTGTCATGGAGTGGAGGGGGATGCTCATACTAGGTAATATATATATAATTATTATAGTATTATACTATATATATATATATATATATATATATTATATATATATTATATTATGTATATATCATATATATTATATATATAATTATATATATATATCGTATATTATAACATATATATATATGGTAAAGGTTAACAGATTTCTGACCTATCAATATATCCAAACACCAATATATCACTATTTGAAAATATTCGGATATCGATGCTGAATGACCAATGATTTCAGTTTTTTCTTGAATCAATTTAAGGCATTTCCATTTAAATGAGAGAATAAGTAGTTATAGGCAAACTTGGCAGAGCACCTAGGAAAAAACCTATTTAGGGAGGTTTTGAGAGATCCTATCCCCCATCAAATCACTTACACCCAGGTAACGTGACCTCGTCGCAGACAAAGTATTATTTAGGTATGTATACAGTTTCTATTTAATTTGGTAAGATATTTGTATGGGACAGAACTCTGTAGGTGTTTTTAGGATGAAGTTTACAACCTAAAGGACCTTGAGGAATAGACGTAACCTATTTATATACTTTCAAAAATTCTTTGCGCTGTGTTGGGAACATCTGTGTATTCACAACATGGACTTGACTCATATCTCTTCTTTGACTAAATATGATTAATTATTGGGTGTTTAAAGATACATCTCTTATATATTTATTCTGATGAAAGATGTTTGAAGTTATGCAAAATACTCAAATATTTAAATGATGTGAGTGAACAGTGAACATTTCAGATATATCCT
>JABUQX010024749.1:10000-12500 GCA_015478945.1 Trachelipus rathkii | reverse complement strand
ACGAATACGAGTAGGGAGCTGCACCATGAGCAGTTGGTGCAGCTCCTACTTGTATTCTTGATCGTCTTTGAAATGAACCCAACTTTCTAAATCTTTTCCCAACCTCTAATATTTCTCCTATTTCTGTTAACCTCTTTAAACCTCTGGATTCCTCCGATCACTTTCTTATATCTGCTTTCTGTTTTATTACTTCAAGTCTTTCGCAGGATTGACCCTCGCCAACGCCGAGGAAACACTTTTGTCACTTCAATGCTGATAACTGGTCGGACTTATGTTGGTACTTCGTTGATTTCTCATGAAATCACTACTGTTTCCGTCGAAGGGATCCCTCTTAGTGTGCTAAACGCATTATTGAGGTAAATTTTCTCTGGCGTGGAAGCGTACGTTCCACATTCTTTCCCTGCAACTAAACTTAACAAGCCTTTGTTTAACGCCACAGGGGGCGCTGCCTTCTTCAGGAATTACCGTCGTCTTCAAACTTCAAAATCTCACGCAACTTATATTTCATCATAAATTCGTTCAAAATCTATTTTCCGTGACACTAAAAATTCGTTTAAGCCTGTGTCGAAAAAAATCTTTAACTATCGTTGATGAACAGTGGCCATCTACAACAGCAGATATAGAAAAACAGGAAAGAAAATCAGAGAGAGGAACCTTTTGCCTTAACATCTGTTATTTCTAAAGTTTTGGAATCTATCTTTAACAGGAAGATTTGAGAACATCTTAATTCTTCTAATCTTATCGAAGATCGACAGTTTGGTTGGCCGACGCATCGGGTACAGTGCGGTGTGGTACGGTGCGTGGTGCGGTTTGGTGCGGAGTACAGTGAGACAAAAATGACTTTCGTGCGGTGCGGTGCGGTGCTGTGCGCGGTGTGCTTTCTCTGGTGCAGTGCGGTGAGATGCGGTATTTTGCGCAAAATTCCGGTACTCCGCCAACCCTAATCGCCAGTATGACTTTCGTAAGAAGCGCTTTAATGGTGATCTTTCTCTCCTTTCTGATTCTTGGTCTTCTTCCCTTCTATAGAGTCTGGCACAAAGCCTTGATTTTCAAACTTCCTTCTTTCGGTACCTACCCTTCCATATGTGACTTTCTCTCTGATTTTCTTTCCCGTCATTCTATAGTAGCTGCTGCAAACGGCCATCGTTCATCCTTTAAATCTATAAATAAAGGCGGTGTTCCTCAGGGTTCTATTCTATCCTCAACTCTCTTTCTACTTTTCATTAATGACCTTCTCTCTATTTCTTCATCACCTATACATACACTTCTATGCCAAGGATTCCACCCTTCATTACTCTTTTCACAACAACAATTAGCACAAGCTAGGAGGGCGACCTTGAAGCAACTAACCTCTGATCTTTCTCAAATTTCTAATTAAGGTTTTGAGATCAAGGTTGTTTTCAATGCCTCAAAATCTCAGTTCCTCCATCTCTCTATTCGACATAATTTTCCATGCAATTATATCATCTTGGGTTGGTTGGGTGTTCTGAGGATACACTTCGGAATTTCTTCACCGCTTCCCCAGTTGCTTGCTCTTTATGGGGATGTCGATCGCCTCTGTATGGAGTATGGATCACTCACACAACTTATCAGCCTCTTAGCTAATGTTAAAAGAAAGAAGACGTATTATTATTTATTTTTCTAATTTTTCAGGGGGGGTAATGTTGTGCGAGGGGTAGGGGACCTTGATACCGACTTCCGTGGTAACCAAAAACGGTAGGTTTCGCGAAATTTGTATTTTGGACCCCACAATATATTATATTATATAATATATAATATATATAATATATATAATATAATATATATATATATATGATATATATAATATATTTTTTACACACAAAATATATATATATATATATATATATACAGTATATAATCACTCCGATTAATGTATGGACTCAGACTCAGATGGCCTTTGATATTTTTTGTTTACGATTCCTTAACGACTGATGTTATAGAGTAATGACTGCTGTAGGGGATACGGAATTGGGGTACAAGCCAGAGGGGGAGGGCAAAGGAATTCACATTTCCTTAACTTTTGTATCAAAGGATTCGTCATTTGTCTACAAAATTTGCTCTTTCTTTTTTTTCTTTCCTAAGAAACCTTTTGGAGCTGCTTCATTAAGTCTGCTTTAAGAATTTATCATCGGGTCGAGTAGTTCGTCATTTTCCCTAAAGGGAGGGCCATTTTTCTTCCAACCATTTTTTTTTTCTTCACCCTCATTTTTTTTACTTCAAAGAGAAATATTTAAAGAAATATTTTTTTTTGGGTACATTTTGTAGTTTTTTTCGTTCTTCACATTACTCTTAGCATCTCTACTTATGCCAAGGAAATCTTCAAGGATGACTTTTCGAAAAATTCTGTAAGAGATTCTTCTTATAGATCTGAGCAGAGAGAGAAAAGCCAGAAAGAGAAAGAGAAGAGAGAGAGAGAGAGAGAGAGAGAGAGAGAGAGTATTAAAACTTTGACATTTTCAAATATGATTTTATCAAAAGG
>JABUQX010024749.1:0-5000 GCA_015478945.1 Trachelipus rathkii | reverse complement strand
GTTATACAAAATATGACTTGAATCAATAGATCAATAGATATATATATATATCACGGGTGGGGTGGGGAGGGCAGGGTTGGTGGTTTGGTTTACTGATTTACTGATTTACTGCTTTAGGGTATGTAAAAATGCAATTTTTTTAAGTTAAAAACATGAAAAGCATAAATTTTTTGGTAAAAGCAAAATGTTTTAAGAAAATAAAAAAAAATAAAAATTTGAGAAAAATAAATAATTTTAAAAAATAAATAATAAATTTAAAAATAATTAATATTTGTAAATAAGACCTTTAGTCAACTCAAGCATCGTGCTCTTCCTCCTGTCCTATTTATCCTTCTTCTTCTCTGTGCTCTCCAAATTTCATCCTTGTATGTCAAGTTCCAAGATTTTGGGGCTCAGCCCCAACACCATATGAGCGTAGCGACACGTAACTTCGTGTGTGACGAAGTTACCTTATAAAAAAGGTGTATACCGAGTTCCATCCTTCTATGTCAATTTCCAAGGATTTGGGGAATAGCCCCATCCCCCAATGGGCGTAGCGTCACGTTACCTCAGCTTCACCGAGGATACTTTAGAAGAAGGGTGTATACCAAGTTTCGTCCTTCTATGATCATTTTCAAGGTATTGGGGCACAGCCCCAACACCATATGGACATAGCGTCACTTTACTTTGGCTTTACCAAGGGTACATTATAAGAAGGGTGCATACCAAGTTTCATCATTCTACGGTCATTTCCTACTTAGAGGGGGCCCAGCACCCCCTCTAGGAGGTGTCCCTCCATTTAACTTCGGCTGCAGCGAGGATACCTTATAAGAAAGGTGTATGCCAAGTTTCAGCCTTCTACGGTCATTCCCGAAGGGTTGTGCCCTTACCGCTTACACTCTATCGCTTTAAGGAATTAATGCAATTGGATGTCGTTTTGAGAAGATCTTGGATTAGGGTTGGCCGAGCACCGGAATTTTGCGCACCGCACCGCACGGCACCAGGATAAGCGCACCATGTATCGCACCGCACCGCACCAAAATTCATTTTTGTCGCACCGCACCTATATGTTTCAATGCGCCCGCCGCTCCGCACCACGCACCGTACGCACGCACCTCACCTGGTGACGTCGGCCAACCCCACCAAATTAATTCTTAGGTGGAGATCATGCTCGTAAGGCCAACAGACCTTCAGTAGGTTTTTTTCTCCTACCCTTATTTAGGTCATCTGTGAGTAGATGCCCTGTGCGTCATTTCTAAGCCCTTAATCTTAGGCCCTCTCTGAAGAAGTACACATGAAATTCTTAGGTATTTGCTTTTCCATGTGCTATGAAGTTTTCATTACGAAAAGGATTTAGCTCAATTAGTGCTTTAAAATTTTGATAGCCTACAGTAACCGAGCAGAATGAGTGACCAACCAGATCTAAGTTACACACACACACACAACACACACACACACACATATAATATATATATATATATATATATATATATATATATATAATATATATATATATAATATATATATATATCTTTATATTATATATATATATAATATATATATATTATATATATATATATATATATATATATATATATATATATATATAATATATGTAGTCTCCATTATATTTATTATGTAAAAAAATTTAAAATATTATGTTCGAACTTATGCTAAAAAATTTGCGCAAGCAAAATTTTAGGATAAGTCGAAATGAAATAATATATAAACCAGCCTTGTTGAGATACTCGCTCACAAAAATCACTAAACTCACTAATTCAGACTTACTACTTCTCTCCGAAACTCAATCGCCCGAAAATAAGCCACCCAAAAAATTATAATCTCAGCTGGGGAGGTAAACAGCCGGCTAAGCACTCAAGAAGTAGAATCTTAGAGACTCAAAAAACAAGAACGAAAGCCCGCCCAAAAAAGGAGGTAAAACATCGGCTAAGCACAAGAGACTTATCAAGAATTTGGAGAGAGAGAGAGAGAGAGAGAGTATTCTCAAGCAAACGGGCAAACTAATTACCTTTATGTTTATCTCAGCAACGGGCAACTTTAATTACCTTTATGTTAAATAAATACATTGTTCAAAATATGGATTTTTAAACCCCATCATTATCTTATATAAGGACTTGCTCTCAAAAGAAGACACGATTTTAGCAAGTCCTGCCCTATATAATTGGTGAACCCGGAGAAAAACACGCAGAACTTCAATCAGTGCCTTCTGATAAGCAAAGGAAAACAATAAAAATGAAGAAAAAGAAAAAAATAATACTAAAACTTCCAAACCAGATCACTCCAAAAAGATGACTGAAGCGAGCCTCAAGCCAACATTATCGTTACAGACTTCTCATTCTCTTTTAATTTTGGATTATGGTCAGAAACTCATTTTTGGATTCCACTACGAACTCAGATTCGTTTTCGAATTCTAAATGGTTCTGTGCCATCTCCCATTTTTAATACGTTTCCTTCGTATCAAGAAATTTACCACAAAAATAAAGAAACTAGATTTCAGGCAATTTTTCCTCTACAAATGTCCCGCAATGTTTTTTTCATACCCGAAGCTTTGAAAAATATTTACGCACGCGTTGATCGAATCAAGAAAACATTAGAACCGCCTTGAAACGCAACTTCCTTGCGATTCACTGATTTTGAGGAAAAGAACGGCCCTATTTAAACTATTTACTAAAAATTAATCGCTACAATAAAACGACTAGATTGTCAGGCAATCTTCGCCTTTACATATGTCACGAAGCTTTAAAAACATGCACACATGTGTTGATCGAATCAAGAAAAAACAATCAGAAGCCCCTAACTGACTGACCTTTCCTGTTATTCAACTATTCAATCGACATTGAGTGCCAACAGAAGAAGAATTTACGTCGAAATCCAAGACGTCAAGTGACATTCTCCAAGCAAACTTATGTGCGATATATTTAATTTAAATATTTATATATAACATTATTGTATTTTTATATATTCAAATATTTGTATGTATGTTTAGATCTTTGAATGTAACCAGATATGCTTGTGTTTGAATATTCTTTGCATTTACATATAACCATTTGGGCATTCAAAAGTTAGTATGTGTACTTATGTCTTCGGACATAACTAGATATACTTGCATTTGAAAGTACTTTTACTTTATTATTTTTTTGTATTTATTATTCTTTTTACCTCATTGAAATGTTTTGTATGTTTGCGCGCATTTTACGAATGCACTCAAATATGCTTACATTTGAATGATGATTAATATATCTTGTATAACTACTATAACATACTTTCTCACTCCGTGTTTAGTGTGGGAAGTAATGTAGTACTCCATTATAATTATTTGTAAAAAATTTAAATTTATGTTCGAACTTATGCTAAACACTAAACTCACTAATTCAGACTTACTACTTCTCTCCGAAACTCAATCGCCCAAAAACAAGTCTCAAGAAATTCTAATCTCAGCTGGGGAGGTAAACAGCTGACTAAGCAATCGAGGAGCAGAATCTTCGAGACTCAAAACTCAAGAACGAAAGCCCGCCCCCCAAAAAAGAGGGTTGAAACATCGGCCTAAATACTAAAGACTATCAAGAATTGAGAGAGAGAGAGAGAGAATGAGAGAGATAGAGAGAGAGAGTAGAGGAGAGAGAGAGAGAGCAAGAGAGAGAGAGAGAGAGAGAGAGAGTATATCTCAGCAAGGGTAATTGAATATCTTTATTTATGTTGAATAAATCCACATCGCTTAAAATATGGATTTTTAAATTTCCATCATTTTCTTATATAGGGCCTTGCTCTCCAAAGAAGCCACCAATATAGCAAGACGAGCCCTATATATATATATATATAAGTATAATATATTATATATATATATATATATATTATTATATATATATATATATATATATATATATATATATATATATATATATAATATACAACCTTATAATACATATAATGCGTAGAAAGGCTTAGAGTAGAACACTCGCAGCGAAATGGAAACGTACTCCCATTTGGCTTATGGTGTATAGGGTTTCCCATGACATTCAGTGCCCTTAATGTTCGAATTTCTCTCGCGTTTCATATCCAAACTTCATCCTCCAGACAACATCTTAAAGACATCACCCTATATCCCCATACCATATACACATACTTATATCCACACCCCTCTTCAAGACAACATCTTACAAACATCCCTATCTCTTATATCCCTTGTGTGTGGGAGATAAAAAAATTGGCCACAACGTATGTTCTGCGTGTCGTAGAAGGCGATTAAAGTGAGTGGTTTTTGGGTTATCTGCCCACTGCCACTTATTTTTTGCCCGGAATGCTAATGCATGCCTCGGAGAAGGTCGTGATCGCCGGAAGCGACCTTCTAATCTTTCGGCGAAAATGTTTGAATCGTATGGGTACATGGAATACTAGAGGAATAAATGTTGAGGAAAAGAAAGGAGATGGATGTAATTAGAAAGGGAAAATTTGATTTGCTCGCTGTGATTGAAACAAAGATGAAAAGAAATGGTGAAAATGAGTGGTATGGTGTGAAAGGTGTATATGCTGGTGTGGAAAGGAATGAGTGGGGGAGAGAAAGAGTTGCAATTCTGATGAGGGACCTGTGGTACAGAGCTTGGTAGATTTTGTTTGTGTGAGTACTAGAATTCTAATGGTTAAGTTTAAGTTTGAAAATGTTAAGGTATGTGTGGTTGTGACATATGGTCAATCTGAGGGTAATGTTGAAAAGAGTGCGTTTTCTGGGATAATCTGAATAGATGTTTTGGATGGAGTGAGTAGGAGCTTCAGATTGATTGTGTTGGGTGACCTAATTGGTGATCAAAAAAGGGGTGGTATAACAGATGGATTAGGAATGTGGGAGAAAAGAGAATGGTAGGAAGGATGATTGATTTCTGGCTGAGAGGGAGTTATGTTGTGTAAGTAATACTTTCTATAAACAGCAAGAGTATTTCATAAGCTATACTAGAGGTAGTGATATGGTCCCCGCGCGCGGGGGGGCGGCCTAGAGATATCTCTCT
>JABUQX010024748.1:12500-30774 GCA_015478945.1 Trachelipus rathkii | reverse complement strand
TAGCATGCCTACCCGCCATTCCTTAACTTACGCACTGTATAATATTTTATAATAATATATATATATTAATTATATATATTTTATATTTATATATATATATATTATATATATAATATATATGATATATATATATATTTTTTTTTTTTTTTTTTTTTTTTTTTTTATTTAATATATAATATTATATATATTATAGAATATATATTATATATAATATATACTATATATTAATATATATAATATTTTATTATATATATATATTATTATATATATATATAATATATATATTATATTATATATAATTATAAGATATTATTATTTATTTTATTGTTTTACTTTCACTTTTTTCCCGCTTGAGCGGGTAGTGGTACTACAAGCCTCTCTACACTACACTCTCTCCTCATCTCGCCCTCACCCACCTTCTCCACCCCACTCTATCTCTCCGCCAACAACCCTACCTCTTCCTCCCCTCATCCCTCCCTCTCCAGGCATCTGCCTTTATTCCATCGATCACCTCCTTCTTGGTCTCCCCTTCCTCTCCTTCCTATCCCTCCGCCTCCAACTCCTCCTAACCACTCTCTAGTTCTCCTTCTCACTAGGATGGCCCATACCATTCTTAGGGCATTCCCTTCTCCGTTCTTCCCACCAACCCATTCCTCCAATCACATTCTCTCCCTCACACCTATTCTAATCTCTCCCTTCTGCTAACCCACAAACCGCTCTCAACCCCTTCATCTCAAATACTTCCAACTTCTTCCTGCGACCTGGCATTCAACCACGTTTCCACCAACAACACCCTGGTACGCAAAATTTTTATCAAACAATATATCTTAACTTATCTGTGATTAATCCCCCTCAATAATTCTCTCAGACTACTCAAAAGCTCTCATTCTTCTCCTACTCCTATGTTTCTATCTCCTCCTAATCCTCCCCCCTTACCAAGTCCATCCTAAATATCTAAAGATTTTATTCTTCCAATATACACCCCTACCCTCTAACCTCTGACCCCTCCCCTCCTTCTTTCCTCTTCTCACACACTAACACCTTTCTTCTTACCTGGGTATATTTTAAGCCCCTTGTTCAACATTCTCTCCAAAAACTCCCTCACCAAATCCTCAGCTTCGCGTTCTTCGCCACAAGGGCAGTATCGTCCGCAAACAGTAACATGTTCACTTCCCTTCTATCATTCCAATTCATCAATTCCACCCCCTCCCTCCCTCACCATTCCTCTGCAAACACTCTCCATAAACCAAATTATATAAATAATATAATATATATATTATATATATTATATAGTATATATATATATATCAATATATATATATATATATATATTTATAATATATATATAATAGTATATATATATTAAGGGTATATAGCTATATATATATATATATATATAATATATATATATATATATATATATATATATATATATATTATATATATATATAGATATAATATATATATATAGTATATATATTATATATTAGTAATATATATATTCATATAATATAATATAGTATATATATATATATATATATTAATATACTATATTATATTATATTATATACTATATATACTATATATAATAGTATATATATACATATATAGGTCTAAGCCTATATATATTATATATTATATATATTTATATATATACTATATTATATATATATATACTACTATTAAATACATATATATATATTATTATAATATATTATATTATATATATTATACTATATATATATATTATATATATAATATATATATATATATATAATAGGTTTATAGCATTATAAAATTATATATATATATACTATATAATATATATATATATATAATATATATAATTAATTTATAATGATATATAATTATAATATATAATGATATATATATAATATTATATAAATAAGTATTCAAAGTACTTTTCACAAAAATAGTTTTTTCAAATTAGTTTTTTTCATATTTTTTTTTTTTTTGTTTTTCGCTTTATTAACATTTTACAATATGAAATATTTATTTATTTTATTTATTTATTTATTTATTTATTGCTATTATATTTATTGTATTTGTTTGTTTACTTGATTTATTTAGTTATGTACTGAAAGTTTGTAAGTTAGAATCCAGACGTTTTAGAAAATCTCAAGAACAAATTGGAAAACAATTAACTGTAAATGCAAGCTTCGAATTTGTACCTTCCATCATTCAATCTTTATTATATAATATAATAATATATATATATTATATATATATAATATATATATATATATATATATTTTTTTTTTTATATATATATTATATACTATATATATATATTCTAAAAAACATATTTAATATTATATGATACTATAATATATATATATATATATAATATTATGTATATAAATTAATATTATTTTTTGTGTCCCCATATTCTCACGTCAACACAACATGCTAAGCTTCCCACGCACTCTCCTCGGACCACATGCCAAAATCCTTTTCACAATAAAATACAACCAATCAAATAACACATTCTTTAAAAAACCTATATCAATTATAATAGAGTAAACTGTCAAGAAATTACTGGCATTCATTTTACGCTACGGATTTTACTTGCCATTCCAAAGCAATTGAATATTTCGATAAAATATCTCGAAATTGCATCGAAAAGTTTATTCCACACTGTTATTTCAAACAGGTGATTACAATTTCTCTCCGGAAATCGATACCTCAGCAAGCAACGAAACATACTTCAACAGAAATGACAACCGACACAAAACCTGGCAAACCAAATCATAGATCATAACTACAGAATAAACAACTAAATCAGCTCAACTTTGAAAAAGAACTGGCCATAATTCACCCTATCTCTAGATCACAAAATGAAAACTACTAAAATATACCGTAGCATTAAGAACATTCAGCCACCATCAATCTATGAAGCAATCTGCAAACACAGCAACAAATATCCTGCTCCAAACCCCAGTGCAATGTTTTCATGTCCCACTCCACAAGTATCAGTCATAAGCCCACAAACCTTTCAAATAGACAAAAAACACTATTTAACACATTTTTTGTCTTTGGGCAACAACTCTAATTTCCTATTTTCTTATACCTAGAAGATATTAAAAAAGGCTAATATTTCCTCCAAACTTTGATTTTGTGATCAGGATAATGCTATTTCACAAATTTACCACTCCGATATAATAAAAAGAATTGATGAATATAATCATTCTTGGTTACACAAAGTAGAAAAAAGCGATATATAACTCAAAAGTAGCATTTATTTATTCTTAGTTTATACAACAGGAACCTCAACATGTTTAGAAGATAGTTTTTCTGGATTTACGTTTATACGGTAAGATGCTTTCACGAATCAACTCCCCAAACTCAGTCTCCAATCATGTTTTCGTTATATGGTCCTTAGTAGAGGTGTTCAAAATCCAGAATATCAAGAATTTGGACTTTGTGGGACATCCTGCAGCTCATTTTGCAGTAGTTCCTGACCAAGGTCTCAGCAAGCTCATCATAGCTTTCGGCCTTGTGATTCCTAAGGAAGTCATGAGTCACTGCAACAAAGCTGTTCCAAGTTGCTCTTTCTGACCTAGTCAGCTTCTTCGAGAATTCCTTGAACTCTATGATCTTTTTTATTTGTGGTCCAACGAAGACACCGGCTTTAACCTTTGCCTCAGACAGCTTAGGGAAGAAGCAATGCAGGTAGATGAAGGCTGAAGACTCCTTATCTAGAGCTGTGACAAACTGTTTCATGAGGCCTAATTTTATGTGTAGTGGAGGAAACAATATTTTCTGGGGTCCAACAGAGTCTCCCATTTGACATTGTTCCTCCCTATACTGAACTCAGTCCGCTGTGACTAATTCCGCCTTTGGTAGCGTTCTGCAGAGGCCCTGCTGTCCAAGAGACATAGGTAGCATGGAAATTTGGTAAAACTGCCTTGGAGACCAATCAGGAAGGTCACTATTTTGAAACCTCCGATGACTTCCCAATTGAATTCTTTATATTTCAAGGCACTTGGCAATAGATTCACGCTTTTGTGTTTCTCTTTGAGCTGTACCGAGGGAGTCAAGGAAAAAGATGAATAAATTCTCCAGTTATGAAGTAGCACAGCTTTGAGACTCTTCGATGAACTTTCAATGAGAGGCGCCACCCCAGGCGGTAACAGGCATATCACAGCCTCAAACGGAACATAGTCACACTGTGGTAGAATCAAAGCCATCTTGACGGGTGAAGATACTCGAAAAACGTAAGTGTCACCTTTTCTCTAACTTGCGACTTTCACACTTTCTTGTAACAAATTCCACTGTTTGAGTCTCGACGTCAAAAGCTTGGCATTGGACTTTGTGAGACCAAAAACTCTGATTAGTCGTTGAGTCTTCTTGGTTGGGAAAATATGGGTTTCTCTTCTCAGCTACACTATATTCAGAATCAACGACTTCATCGTCTACTCATTTCCTGCTTTCTTCTGAAGATGGCCTGTCCTTCTTTTGGAGGGAAATGATCAGGAGTTCAGGAGAGTGTGGTACCTGTTGGCAAATGGATGACGGAAAATTGGAATATGAATAGCCCAGTGCTTTTTTTGCATGGCTATTACCGCTTTTAGAGAGTCAACCAAACGGAAGATGAAATTATTGGAATAATCAGTTGGCTCTCTCCTGATTCGTGGGAATGAGAATTTCATGGCTTTATTTTCCCAACTGTATCAACCTGTCAAGAAAAAAATATATACAAATTTAAATAATCTTCGATCTTGAAATATTAAAAAATCAATTACATTGGCCTAAAAAAAGATTTCAGCACAAGCACAACCTTCCACTTTGAAAACTAAACTATATATATATATATATATATATAAATATATATTATATTTAGTGCCTGTAATATTAATTATTTAAATTTTTTTATTTTAAATTATAAATATATATATGATTATATATATATATCATTATATTATATTATTATATATATAATATATATATATATATTAAACAACCATTGATGGCCGAATCCGAATCCGAATCCGGATTCAGATAGATTCGGATTCGAATCCGAAGGTGCTGGATTCTGATTTAGATTCGGATTCGAACATTTCCAC
This sequence comes from Trachelipus rathkii, assembly GCA_015478945.1. Lineage (NCBI taxonomy): Eukaryota > Metazoa > Arthropoda > Malacostraca > Isopoda > Trachelipodidae > Trachelipus > Trachelipus rathkii. The sequence goes on along the minus strand of JABUQX010024748.1, from coordinate 25,687 downwards.
ACAAACGGATTCGGATTGATCTATTGATCTATTGATCTGTTGATTTATTGATTCAAGTCATATTTTGTGTAACATAAAACAAAACTTTTATTTATTTTTGTCTTATTTGTTTAAAACCTTTTGTTTTTACTAAAAATTTTATTATTTTTATGTTTATAACGTAAATAATTTGCTTTTTACATACCCTAAAGCGAGTAAAAATCAGTAAATGCAAACCACCCACCTCACCCCTCCCATCCAACCATGATCTATTGATCTGTTGATCTATTGATCTATTGATCTATTGATTCAAATCTTATTTTTTATAACATAACACAAAACTTTAAATTATTTATTGTTTTATTTGCATAAAAAAAATTTTTTTACTAAAACTTTTATTCTTTACATGTTTATAACGTAAAAAAAATTTGCGTTTTTACACCCCCTAAACTAGTAAATCAGTAAATCAAACCACACACCCCGCCCCTCCCACTTATCCATGATCTATTGATCTATTGATCTATTAAATCTATTGATCCCAAGTCATATTTTGTATAACATAACACAAAACTTTTATTTATTTTTATTTTATTTTGTTAAGATAAAAAAAATTTACCAAAATTTTTATTCTTTTTATGTTTATAACTTAAAATATTTGCGTTTTTACACCCCCTAAGCAGTAAGTCAGTAAATTAGTAAATCAAACCACACACCCCACCCCTCCCACCCTACCATGATCAATTGATCTATTGATCTATTGATCTATTGATCTATTCTATTGATTCAGGTCACATTTCGAGTATCAATTTGTTTAAACATAACATAAAAATAAGTTCTTTATATACTGACCAACGAATATACGGCAAACGTACAAAAAAGTTTTCACAGTTAATTAAGCTAACATCTAAGGCAAACCATGAACTAAGAAACATTAAATGTACAACGACAAAACCCTAACATACCTTATGCACGCGTGGAATAAACAGGGTAACATTAACAAATTTCCATTACTTAACAACAGTAAAGTGGACTAACATAGCATAAAAACATAAACCTATTACAATTTTTCAAGATATCTCTAACATATAAATGTTAATTTTACCAATTAACATGGGTAGATATTCACAAACAGTATTATCATAAATTGTCTAAATTATCATTTACTTGACCAACGAATATATATGCTAACGTTAACAAAGTTTTACATATAACAATTAGAATTATTTAAAAAAGTATTTATACATAACCTTAACCTAAACTATCATAATACCCAAGGATAAATGCAGCAATAAGATATCCTCAGTAAGCAAAACTATGAACAGAAACATACTTAACACACACAAAACACACAACGACACCACACACACACACACCACACACACACACACACACACGACCACACACACACACAACACACACACAACGGCCGATAATAAATCATAGGTTCACTATTCATTAACAAAGATAACAACTTAACAATAAAGCGATAACATATCATACCTAACTAAGAAATTTAATGTACAACGACCAAAAACCATAACATACCTTACGCAGCGAATATATATATATATAATATATATATATATATACTATATATATATAAATATATATATATATATATATAATATTATATATATATATATTTATATTGGACATTTATAAAGTGGTTGACTTCGTTTATATAAGGTTAGGTTAGTTTTAGGTTAGTCTTGGTAAGGTTGGGTTAAGTTAGGTGGTTAGGTTAGGTTAGGTTATCAGTAGATTAGCGTTAGGTTAGGTTAAGTAGTTAGTTTACCCAAAATTTTAATGTATTTTTCCTAAAAATTATTAAAATAACGATACATTAATTATTGATTTTCGCTTCTGGAGTCAACCACTTATAAATAGCCTATATATTTCTAGAGTTCTTTTGCAAAGTTCGCAGGTGAAATGAGGTGCCATTGCTTGTCTTGGTCCCCAAACAGGCATGTCAAAATAGTGCTTATGTCTCGTACTTAGCAAAATTATTCACTAGGTACTTTTTTTGCTCGTGTCTTCATAAATTTACCGCAGACATAACAAAAGGCGTCTGCTTGATATTTGCAACTTCTTGAAGCCATCTGTGCCGAATGCAAGTACCAAAGCCAAAGACGACGCGTCTCCACTTGAACAGCTACTAGAAAACTGATGAACTAATCAACCAACTATATTGATACTTGAGTTTACATTCTCTGAATTTATTTCGTTATCTAAGTTGCGAGACTGTTCAAGAAATAAAAATATATCGTGGAATTAAAAAATATTAATTTTCTCTGAAATGCAAATAGCTCAGTTTGAAAACAGCGTTGTCAAGGTAACAAAATCAAAGTTTAAAGGGAATAATATTATTTTTCTTTGCTTTCTACACGGAAGCAATTAGGAAATAATACTTTCAAAGCAAAGACAAAAACATTTCTTTATTTTTGCTACATAGTGATAATCATACGACTAAAAGATCACGAAGAACCCACACTCACCCTCCACACACAATATCCACCTCAAACACCTGGAAAAAATGCAATTATGGCTTTAACCCAAATATTTAATTCCGCATGGTTAAATAAAATTTTACCCACTTTCTGGAAACATGCCAACATAACACCAATTCTACTCAAATAAAGTACCTAATAATCACATTTCCCACACATCCATATCCTTCTCTCCAAGAACCCAAAGAATTTGAAAAGTTAAACCTTCTCAGAGTCTCCTCTCCATTTCCCTGTTAGACTTACAATATGACTTCAGACAAAATCGGATTACCGCTACAATTCTCACAGAACTAACTTTACACATTTTAACCGGTTTCTTCTAAAATAAAAAAATAAAACTCGCCTCCGCACATTCCTTGAAGCAATTAGACATCAATAATAATATCTGATATTGTACCCCGTGACGTCTTAAATGACAAAATTGTAGATACAAACGTCTCCATTAAAGATTTAAAGGAAAAAAAATAATAATTGTAAAACGAAATTTCTCAGGAAGCTATTTTCTCTCCCCTTTCTTTTCTATTTTTATATGCACAACCCTACATCCCACTCCATAAAAATCATTTGCCGTGCCGATTGTTTAACCAACACTGCCCAAAATTCATCCATTTAAGGTATCTTGTGAACTACAACAATGCATTAATAATCTTGAACAGTGATTAACAACAAACATAATAATGGTATCAGCAGATATATTCTATTTTTATTGAAGTTAAACCATTTATGTCTAAATGCTGTCATTAATTTTAAAACAAGCAATATATATATATATATATATTATATATATAATATATATATATATAATATATATATATTATATATATATATAATAATATAGCATTATAATATATATAATATAGTATAATATATATATATATGTACATAATATACTATACTATATATATATATATATATATAATATATATATATATATTATATTATATATAATATATAATAATATATAATATATTATATATATTAATATTAATTACAAGCAATATAATATAATATAATGCCCTAAAAGGTTACCACTAGTCTTCTCAATGGCATGATGATTCAAAACATTATTTTATAAAATCTAAGCTGTTGATATATATATATACTATAATATACTATAATAATAATATATATTATACTATATATATTAATATATATAATAATATATTTATAAATATATAGTAAAATATAACTATTATATATATATACTATAATATATATATATATATATATATATATCAGTGCAATGGGCGAATTCGGCAACTTTATGGATTCGAATTCGAAGCCGAATCCGTGTCGTAGAACATGTCGAATCGAATTTGAATCCAGGCACCCTTCGGATTCGAGTCCGAATCCGAATCCGTGTGTGTGAAATGTTCGAATCCGAATTCGAATCCAGCAAGCATTGATCCGAATTCCGAATCGGGATTCGAATCCGAATGAATTTTTTACAAAATTAAATATAACCACCAAAATGTGACATATTTCTTTTCAAATAATTTTTGAGATATATAAATAAAATTGTTTTTTCATTTTTAATTTTTTTAACTGCCTATATACATATTTATTTCCATGTTAAATAATTTCTATTAATATATATATATAGTATAATAATATATATATATAATATTATAGTATAATATAATATATATATATATATATTATATATATATATATATATATTAATATACTATATATATACTATATATAATAGTATATATTAAAACTTTTAAGTATTATTTGGTGATACTATATATATATATATATATATATATATATATTATAAATATATATACATATATTAACTATATATATTATATATACGTATACCTATATATATATATATTTTATTGACTTATATATTAGAGAAAAACATATAAACACCAAACTCCATATTAACATATAACTAAGGCATATTTAACAAACAGAACAGAAAGTTTCTTTTTAGCTAAAACGTTCTGGCGACTCAGGTCGGTTAAATTTAAATGTGGAATTAAATGAAAGCTGAAGAGTGTTCCCAGCATCTATCAATAATCACATTTATTTCTAGCCAAGATTGTATACCAAACACATACACGACAGGGTACTATGATGCAAACGTGGTTAGCCAAGGGAATGGTCGTGACTGCCGTAAGTTATAATAGATGTATTCGTACCAATCTTTGGGTTACGTTTATGGTAAAAATAATACTGTAGACTTATATAAAACTCCCTTTGAATCTCCTTGTGAATGGTGGTGATTACAATAGAAGAAACTATTAGAGAAAACTAGAATGTCTTGGTAGGAAGCTCCAGATCATTGTGGGAACTTATAACACCTTGCATTCAAAATATATCGACAAAATTTACAACACAGAATTTTATTATTCCAGCAGTTCATATTGGACTTGAAATTAATTTTCCATGGTAATTAATTCAAAATTTAAACGTTGGCATTTTCCCACATTCATAAAAATATTGCTGAAATATTTTCAATTTTATTTTAATGTAAGAAATTAATGAATGAAATGGTAATAAAAGCAACGCAGGTGCCTTTAATATAAAAGGTAAAAGGCTCCCACGGCTTTTAAAATGACTGAATTGTAAATGAGCGCAAAGGTCGTTATTAAAGGTTTCGTCCTCGGCCTTTTCTGTGCACATAATATATATATATATAATATATAATATAATATATAATATACAATATATTATATAATATATATTATATATACTATATATATATATATATTACTTATATATATATATAAATATATATATATATATATAGTATATATATTATCAGAGGCGAATCCTGATCAAAAATGTTTGAGCATGCGATAAGTTATAATAATATCTCTATTCCTAAACACAATAGTCACCTATATTTATATATATCAGTGGCGTGCATTCAGGGCATGCAAGTCATGCTGAGCATGGACCAGAAGAAATATAGAATTTTTACTACTTACTTATTATATAAAAAAAATGCTTACAAACTAATAATAAAGAACAGGAAACAAATTACAGTCAAGTTAAGGTGTTAAAATTCATAAATTCATTTGGAAAATTTCTTCAATATTCAACCACTAACATTAAACTAATACTAGCATGACAGTTTCTCATTGAGTAGCATTTAAAAATATCGTCCGCAGCGACCGCCTTTACCGGGTGAATTTCCTATTATTAAAACGAGGACGAATAAAAGCTGTACTACGATAGCATGACACTCAGATTCTCCACTCGTATTCTGAACATGTTGTCAGCATGTCCTCATTTACATATATCATATAATATATATAAATATATTATATATATAATATATATATATATATATATAAATTTATATTATATATAATATATATATATATATATATAGATATATATATATTATATATATATATATATATATAATATACTATACAGTATATATATATAATATATATATATATATATACTATATTATATTATATATATATATATATATATATTATACTATATATATATATATAATATATATATATATATATATACTATATATATATATATATAGTATATATAGTACTACTATATATATATATGTGTGGTGTAATAATAATAAATAATAATGATAATAAATAATAATAATAATAATATAAATAATAATTAATTAATAATAATAAATAATAATAATAATAGATAATAAATAATAATATATAATTAATAATATAATAATAATTATAATAATAATAATGATAAATAATAATAATAATAGAGAACAACAACAACAACACAACAACAACCAACAACCACAACGAAAACAACCCAAACCCATACAACAACAACAAAAACACAACAACAAACAACAAACCAACAACACAACAACAACACAACAACAACAACACAACGACAAACAACAACAACCAACAACAACAAACAACCAACAACAACAACCACAACAACACCAACCAACCCACAACAACAACAAAACAGCTGAAAGTTTAATATGTTGTAGCGGAAAATACCCAAGCATAGAGAAAAGATAACCTGCCAAAGTACCAAGTTATCATTTCTCGTATACCTAAAAATTATGGGAACCTACTACTATATTAGCGTCTACTACAAAATCAATTTTATAACTCTACAATTAAAATCAAGTTGGATATTAGAATAATTATTTGATGACAAAAAAAATAATAATGTAAATAAAATAATAGTGAATAAAAGGGAAAAAAATGGGTGATATTTGCTATTGAGCGACATATTTATTTCGAAAGTGTATACGTCATGATCCACGTAAACACTAAGGCTTTAGTCTTCCTCAGAGCTTGGTGTGCTTAGTTACATGAATTTTCCCAGAAATTTTAAAAGTTTTACGTGTTTCTTAAGAAGTTATAGTGTACACTGTAAAAACCTAAGAGTAATGGATGCCGCAGAATGTGTTATTAAAGATCTTTTAAAAACAAGATTTAGTATGAGAAGTTATGAAGAAAAAAATTTAATTATTAAAAACGGAAGATTAACTCCATCATTACCAGACCTAAAAACCAAAGGAAAAAATTTTGTAAGACATTTTCAAGAATGTCATTATGAGAAAAAGAAATGGTTGACTGGGAGTTCAAAATTAAATAGGCTTTTTTGTTGGCTTTGTTTGATTTTTTCATCAGAAAATCTGTTTGGAATGAGGGAGGATACACTGCATTAAAAATTACACGAATCAGCATGCAAAAGCACGCAAAGATCACAGCGACATATGAAGTCATATTTATTCCTCAAATCATTCCGGTAATGTACGTGTGTGTTATGTTGGATGAACAAAAAAGATTTGATGTTCAACAGCACAATGAAAGGTGTGCAGGAAATAGAGAAATCTTCGCAGGTTATAGATGCTGTGCATATTCTAGGCTGTCAAGAATTTTATCTTTAGGAGCCTCCATAATGGGAAAGAATTGAGATCGAATAATCGTGGAGGAAATGATGTGGGAACTCTTCTGCAGTTGATGAGCCGGTATGATTGAAAAAATTAGCAAAATCACATAGTCAAATGTGAAATATTTTCTCTGGAGTTTCAAACAGAATTCAAAATGATTTAATTGAATCAATTCAAAATGTAATTCTTAGGGAAATCCATTCTGAAATTTCTGATGGGAAATTCATTGCAATTCTCTTAGACGAGACATCAGACGTATCAAATATTTTACAGTTATCTTCTGTTTTACGATACCTTACAAAAGAAAACGAAATAGTAGAAAGATTCCTTGGTTTTACAGACGTAAGTCTTGACCGTTCGGCAGATGCTTTAGCTCAACATGTTTTTCGCTGCATAGAAAATATTAAAGGTGAAAGTTAATTAATTTCTCAAACTATGATGGAGCTGCTACCATGTCAGGCCATCTTTATGGTTTACAAAGTAAGGTAAAGGAAAACTATCCATCTGCAGTTTTTGTACATTGCTGTGCACATGTGTTGAATTTAGTTTTATCTCAAGCATGTGGAAGTATTAAGGAATGTAAGTTATTTTTCACGGTTTTAAGTGGTTTAGGAAGTTTTTTTTTGCTAAATCGGCTAAAAGGACAAGTGCTAAAGAAAATCGATTTTTATTGAATTTTCCAAAACCGCAACCAACTAGATGGAATTTCACATTCTCCGCTTAGCTTCATTTTGACAAAGAAAATAGAATCTTTATGAATGAGTTATTTGATGAATAATTGATAATGTAAGAAAGAAATTGGATACAATAAGCTACAATTCCCCGCAAGTGGATTCAAACACAAAATTAGGCGATAATTTAAATTTATTTTTCTACTTTGAAAGCACGGCCTTTCAATATTTAGGTCTACGGATGTTTTATTTAAGGTCAATCATTCACAAAGTCTACATAATCCTTATTGCGCTTATGAATTTAGGAAAACTACTAAAGTGATTGAGGAAAAACAAGATATTTTCTCGGAAATTTTTCATCAGAAAAACATCATGATAACTATAGAAATTTATATAATAACATCATTTAAACAGTTGTGAATCAACTAAGAGTCAGATTTAAATCTCTGGAAGATCTTGCTTTTATAGAACTATTAAACAGTCATAATTTTAAACAATACGCAAAAGATTTTCCTAGAAACCATATCGAGTCTCTTTAGCAAGTAATTTACGGAAACCATTTTGACAAAATTCGACTGCAGAACGACTTGATAGTTGTGATCTCTTCGGGATGATTAGGATTGAAGGTATTGTTAACAACTAATAAAACACTTCAAGACAATGACTTTTATTGAAGTTATGCACGGAATTGTTTAACTGGCCAGCTCATATGCTGCGATACCAGCTACAACAGCAGAGTAGGAAGAAGCTTTTCTGGCATTGAAAGAATAAAGCTATATCAGAGGAATTCAACAAGCGAAACTCGATTGATCCAAGTAATTTCAATGATGTCAAAATAGAAAGGAACCTTCTCTTGAAGTTAAGAAATTCAGAAGATTTTTATGAAAGGATTATAAATGAATTCATAAAAAAGGAAAGGAGGATGGATTATATATTCAAATAAGGTAAGTATATACATATGTTATAATATATATAATACCTATATATATATAATATATATTAATATAATTATATATATATATATATATATATATATATATATATATATATATATATATATATATATAAAAAAAAAAAAAATATAAAAAAAATATAAATATATAATAATATATATATATTATATATATATATATCAATATATATATATATTTAGATATATATATTATATATATATATATATATACTATATATATAATATATATAATATATATATATATATATATAATAGATTTATATATATATATAGAATATATATTTAAAATATATGATTTTATAAATAATTTAATTTAATTAATTTATTTTTAAAATTATATATATATACTATATATATATATAGATATATATATATAAATATATTAAATGGATATATTATATATATATAGTAAATAAATAGATAATTGAAGCAATTTTGACATCAATTAAATACATTTCAATATTGCGTTGTATTCATTCCATATTAACTAAATGCAGCTCAAACTTGCTTTGTATTTATGATATTTATTAAATACATTCAGTTTGTATTGCATTTTCTTGTTATTAATTAAATACAACTCAATTTGTGTTGTATTTAACTGATGTTAATTAAATACAACTTAATAATAAAATGATTTTATTTTATATTAATTAAATACAACTCATTATCGTATTCCATTTATTTAATATTAATTAAGCACAACTCAGTATTGTATTATATTCATTTGATGCTAATTAAATACAAATCAATATTGTATTGAATTCATTTAATTTCAATTAAATACAGCTCGAATTTGAGGCGTTTTTCTTGATAACAATTATATGAGAACAGCTCATTGTCGCATTCTATTTATTTTGTATCGGTAAAATACATCTCAATATTACATTGTATTTATTTGGTAATATTGCATTGAGTTTATCTGATATTAATTAAAGACTCCCATACTGCATTGTATTTCTATGTCAATTATTTTAATACAACTCGATATTTTATTGTATTTATTTCATATCAATTAGCAAAATAGAACGCAAAATTACGCTGTATTTAATTGATATCAATTATATAACTACAAGTCAATAATGAATTATATTTATTTGATACCAATTAAACACGTCCTAATTGCATATTTAAAATGAATAAATACAAGGTAATATTGAATATTTAAAATAGAGCAAATTTAAAACATTTCTTTAAAAGACCGCAAAAGTGTAATATTCATATAAATATTAAATACAATTTAACAGTGGAAATATATTTTTAAGTACAGTAATTTAAATCATTAATTAAATGAATTAAAATAAAAATAATATATGATATAAATTTAAATATATTATTTAATTCAATATACAAGTAAAAGAAAAAAAAAAGTATTTTATAGTTTGAATTTGAATTTTTTTTTTTTTGGCAACTTTTTTTACGCTAAAATAAAATTTAAAAAAATTCTCGAAAATTACTCAAAAAAGTATGAAAAAAAAAGAAAAGAAAATTCACGACTGTTCCGAAAATAAGTTCATAACATCAACATTTAATAATAATTAGCAAATTACAGTGTTCTTAAAATATGTTGATAACATCTAAAGGCAACAATGAGAAGAAATTTACAGGGTGGCCCGATAGTAAGCGAACACCATTGGCACTATCTATATTTATCAATAAGGATGAATGTTACATTGTGCTCTGAAAGTAAGCACTAACCTATATGAGACTTTAGGAGATAGTATTGATATATAAATATTATGGAAGTAATAATGATTTTACATTAATATATATAATATATTATTGTATATATATGAAGTATGTGTAAATTTAAATGTATTATTTCAAATTTATTATCAATATTTTTATTATATTTAAATATTTAATAATATATTAAATATATTTTACTTTATTAAACATAAGAGACGAATGCTTTGTCGTGGTACTTTATATTGATCGATATGAAAACATTTTTTAAGCGTCATTTGCTACAGAGGATGATAATGTTTAATCTTTTAATATTTTATTTTATTATATAATACTATTGGGAACCCTCAAAGGGCTATTATACCGCATCTTCCTCGGATGTAGCAGGAGTCGGGTGGGTATCTCTCGTGTCACTTTACGGGGATAACGATACTAGGGATTAGGTACTAATTTCCTCACCCTACGTGGGAGTAATATCATCTTTGGTTATTTGTGGGTGACATATTGTCGTACGGGTTGAGTATCCTCCGCCCCCTCCTACTTACGGGATTAATGGAAAAACGTCCCTCCACCCTCATCTGTTCTCCGTCGGCTCTCGTAAGCCCCTACTTGGCCGTGTAAAATACGTTTATATAATATAATATATTAATCAAGTATATATTTATACATCGGACCAAAGTTAAGGCGTAGGCTACGAGCCGAGGGAGAACAAGAGGCGTACAGTGGGACGTTTTCTACATACTCCGCTAATAGAGTGTAGAGTGAGAGTGCGGTATAGTTATATGATATAGGTAAACACCCTCCGCGTCACTCAATATAATACCATAGTTGCTCGGAGTAGTAGGATTTCCGGAATGACCTATCTCACGTAAATGAGGGGGTTGGAAATAGTCTCTACTCACTTTCGATTCCTCGTATAATATTAAGGCACGAGAGACCTCGATCTTATCCTGCCATCTCAGGTTATGGTCGTGAATTATATATATCTATACTTTGGATAGTTCTCCAATATTATTTTTATAAATAAAAAAATAACTTTAAACTTAACCTAATCCTCTTTTCAGATAGTAAAACAACTGAGTTAAATAAGTTACCACGATAAAGCATGCGTTCTCTGGAATAATAGTAAAAATTATATAATTAATATTTTTTTTTTTAATTTTTATTTTTTTTTTTTACTTAATTTTTTTTCTATATATTTAAGGTTTTTGATATTATTAAAATACATGTGTTCCACATTCTTCTTACTCCTCTCATACTATATAGTATAGATAAATTTAACTTTTCTTATCTTAATAATAATACAAATTCAAATTCAAATGAAATGTCAAGTAATTTATTCCTTTCCTTTATTATTATAACCTATTCACTAATATATATATATGTATATATAGTTATGTTTTCTGTTTATGTATATACGTATCCGACACATATGTATATTATATGCAATTAAATTAATATATATATATTTTATATTTTAATTTAAACTACGTGAGTATACACTTTTATTATTATATTATATATATATATAAACATTACATAATGCTAATAATATTATACAAACATTACTAGGGATATATAATAATATAATATTTTAATAAATATATAATAATATTTAAATATTATATATATATATTACATGATTTAGACGAGTTTCGTAATTTTCTAATTGTACCTTATCGCATATATTAATATATTCTCGTGTTAAGATAATGTTACTACTTAACCACAGTTTATATAATTAGCTATAACGAATTTTATGACATAAAACGTAACGGACAGATTCTTATAAAGAGATAATATTATTTTTGTACCCAGAAAGGGGTAGTTATTATGAGCTCGTGTTAAATTGCAGGTAGAATAAGAATCAAGAACTTGGAAACCAAATTTGATATACAAATGATTATTATATATATTAACTACAAAGCTTGTTGGAGACCAAATATAGTGATGGAGTTTATCGATTTGTGAGAAATTTAAATATTATAAATTTTATTTGAATAATGAAGTAATTAATCAATTTCAATTACTGAGTAGTTATATATACATTAATATATCTACTTACCTACAGCTATGCCAGTTTATTTTTTTTTACAATTATTATTTTCTCAGTCTTATAGAACGTGTGCTGTAAAAATTCAGCAAGCTAACTCAAGGAACATTAAGCTCTCAATATACCCTGTACAGAATTTACTTCATGAATTTAGGGAATACGTCATTATTCATTAATACGATTATTGTCGTACAAAGTTTATTTGCAAAAACACTAATATATTGTTTATTAACATATTATATCGTGTTTCTGCTAATAAGCACAATGTCTAAAATAATTCGAATAAATCACCCAATATTATTTTAATATACAGTAGGTCAGATAGATTTAGGGAATTTATTCAGGTGACTAAATATCGACGGATATAGCTCGTTCAAATATTACATAAGAGTGATTTTTGTAGATTCGGTTGAAGCTATTCTAGAAAATTTTCCTACGT
>JABUQX010024748.1:0-7500 GCA_015478945.1 Trachelipus rathkii | reverse complement strand
CATAAATCGGTTAAATAGGAAAGTTTATCGCGGCAGTAGACCTTGAACGCCGAAAGCCGTACTGGCGATCGGGAAAAAGAAGAAATTGAGATTCCAGATGGCCTAAGAAGTGAGAGTTAGAAGGGTATTCAAAGATCTTAGATAGAAATACAAGTGAGAGCTTATAGGGCGATTAGTTAGATAGATCAGAGCGGCTTTCCTTTTTTCGGAATAGCGTTTGGACATGTGCGTGCTTCAACACTCTTAAAACACTGAGGAAAAGTGCTAGTATTGAGGACAGAGAATATAGTTGAACGAGGGGCGGGTCAGCACGTAAGCACATTCCCTCAAAAACTCGGGGAGGAAATGCCATCCGGGCCACACGCCTTCCTTAACGTTCATAGATCTCAGGAGAACGTGTACCCGATCAAATGTAATCACAGGTAAAGGGACATTAGGACACCTGATAGGAGAAGGAGAAGGAGGAGGAATGCCAGGATCGATCGCCCAAGGTTGAGTTAGAGGAATATATAGGAGGCCGAAGAGATTTGGCCTTTTCAGTTGGAGAGTTGCAACAGAAGCCATCAAAATTGCGAATAAGAGGGCAAAAAGAATGATTACAGAAATTGTAGAAGATGTTTTTGGCAAGAGGCCAGGAAAGGATTTGTTAGATAGAGATCCAAGGGAGGCTTAGCCCGCCACTTTTCGTTTGTGAAAGCCCCGCTTTGTTGCTGAAGAGTATCCCATGCAACGATTTCTCAAGCTGAGTGAAAATTAGCGAGATCAAAGTGATAGTGATGTAACGAGAATTTTCCACTCCATTACGCGGCTGTCTCTGCCTGAAATGGTTCAGGAAACAAGTACGATCGAACCATGGATTATGAGGAGAGAAAGATTTTAGTCAAGAAGGAATGAACCTGCTGTATCCGTCACACGATTACAGCTACCCACCTTTAGCTGCAGAGCCGAAAGGCGATTCATCAGCAGTCACCAGCAGCTTCCATTCACAATTATAGGATTAGCGATAGAATCACGCAACCGCCGCTCCCCCCCCAATCAGCACCCACCTGAATCAAAGTTGCCAGAAAAAACGCCATAGGGCAGGATGGAGCTGTTTGGAGAGAAAGTATTAAATAAGAGATATAAAATTGTGGTCAGATTTACCAATTAGGAGGGAAAGTGGTGTATTTATAGAGAGGAAGGACTAGGGTTAAACATAGGTCAAGTGTGTTCAGGAATTGGTTGGATTAAAGCAGTAGTTGTTTGGAAATAGAATAACAGTCGTTGTACAACTCAAATGGGCAATAAAGTCATCATTGGGAAATGGTGAAGAGTTTGTGTCCCACAGGCGTTCAAAAAGCTAAGGGTTACTATTTGTTCCTCATTTATATTATTAAGTGATGTTAGACCATGGACTTAATTGCAAGGTTTCTAAGTTTGCAGAGGATACCAAAGTGGCACCTCAGTTAGGAAAAGTGTAGGATGTATAAAAGATTCAAATGATCTTGATAAAACTTTCTTGGGTGGGCAGATAAGTGTGTCAAATGAATTTTTATAGTAAAAATTGTAAGGTTCTTCACTAGGTTTTCTCACAATAAAAGTTAACTGCGATTATGAATGGGGATTGCCCTTGGTCTGTGAACCAAGAAAAAGGAAATAGGTGTAATTATAAGCAGTAATTTGAAAGTAAGCTAATCAGTGTTTTGAAGCAAATAATAAAGCTAATAAGATGCTGGGGCATAATAAATCGCAATGTTGATTACAAGAGCATAGAAGTAATAAGTAAACTTCGTATAATAGCTATGTTAGGCCAATAATAGAGAATTCTGTACCCAAGTTTGGGCCCCTTATTTAAAGGAAAGACTTAGACTATTGCCTAGAGAGAGTTGCCCCAAAGGTAAGAGCAAACAAGGATGATTTCTGGGTTTTGCATGCGTAAAGAGCTATGAGGAATGAGTCTCAGAAGGAGTTTAGGAATGTTTTCAGTACAACGCCGATTTTCTCAGACGGGACATTTGATACAATTCTAGCAAAATATTTTACCATCTATTTGATAATACGGTAGACCAATAAATTCTTTCATAGTGAAGAGCAACTGACGCGAGACCAGGGGCATAACAAGAAAATTAAGAAGAAAGCAGCCATCTTGATATAAGAAAGCACTCTTACAGCATATGTTGTTTAAATTTTTGGATGGGTTTGCCAACAGGAGGTTCTGTATATTAAGTATACTATATATCAATATTAATATATATATATACTATATATATATATTAATATAGTATATATATATATTATATATATATATATATATATATATATATATATATATATATATATAATTTATATATAATATATATTATATATATATATATATATATATATATATGTCGAAATTATAGGGAACCGGGAACTGTAGCGATGACTGCTGGAAAATGTCACGCCTCGCTACTGGATATATATATATATATATAATATTAGTATATATTATATATATATAATATAATTATATTATATATAACGTATATATATATTATTATATATTAATATATAATATATATATATATTATATATAATAAATATATATATATTATATATATATGGACATTTATTTAAGTGGTTGACTCCGTTAAAATTTAGGTTAGGTTAAGTTAGGTTAGGGTTTTAGGTTAAGTTAGGTTAGATTAGGAGGTTACCCAAAAATTTAATTTATTTTCCGTGAAAGATTATTAAAATTTAACGACTCCACAAAAAGATTTTAGACCTGGAGTCCAACCACTTATAAATAGCATTATATATATACTATATATATATATAATATATGATAGTATTATATATATATATATATATTATATTATATAATATATACATACATCTATTACTACACTACACTATGATACTATACCACAACTAACTACTATATATAAATCACTATATACTATATAGCGTATATATATCCAGCTCCTATCCACAGATTGAGGTCAGGTGCGTCACATGCACCAGAAAAAGAAAGGTAGAATAATTTGACGCAAGTTAAAAAGAAAGCCCAGTCTTACCGTCCCCTTTATACCCTTAAGTGAGAACTCGTCGCAGTCAGAAAATCCACCCTAGGATTTCACGGGACTGTGGCATCTCGTCAACGCAGGGTTTATCCCCTGGGCAAAGCTCACAACCATACCCCCTCACGGAACCCCGCCATTCACTCCTATTATGCACCTTTCTTCTCTTCTCTGCCAAACTCGCATTCCTCTCTTTCAGGTATTCCTTTACTGACTCAATCCACTTATTCTTCGGTCTCCCAGCCGGTCTATTTCTAGGACACTCACCGCTATACATCCGCTTAACCAACCGACTATCATCCATCCTTTTCATATGACCAAACCATCTCAATATACTCTCGTTTATTCTCCCATTTATTCCTTTCTACACATCACACAACTCCCTAATGCGTTCATTCCTCATTTTATCAATTTTTCTTACACTTAACATTGTTCATCTGAACACATTGTACCTTAGATCTATATCTCTTATTCCAGACCATAGTTTTACTACTATACATTAACACAGTTAACAACATACTCTCGTGCAAAACCCTAGATCATTCAAGACTTATTCCATTAACATCCACCAACAATTTAATTGCACCAGCCACCTACCTACCATTCACAACTTTCCTACTGCGCTCAGCATCATCCGTTTCCTTTTCATCCAACATATATCCTAAATATTTAAACTCAGGCACTTGTTCCAGCTGCTCACCATCTAACATAACTTCACATCCCGGACTGTCCTCACTCACTACCATAACCTTACTCTTATCTACATTTACTTTCAAACCCCATCTTTTACACACCCAGCCAAACTCCTCTACCAATCCTCTCAAACTCTCTTCAGATTCACCACACAAAACCAAATCATCCGCATACAATAAATAGGGCACCCTCCACTCTCTTTCATTGTCCATCATTCTAACACTTTCCCATGCCACCCCTACCTCTAATTCTTTCATAACCCAATCCATTTACAAATTGAATAACTTAGGAGGCATAGCACATCCCTGCCTCACTGTGCTATTAATATTAAACCACTCACTTTCAACTCTATTTATTCTTACACAAACTTCATTATCGTCATTCATGCTTTTGATTCCATTCAGAAGCTTACGACCAACATCATTAATATATACGGGTATTACTATAGTATATATATATATATAATATCTCTATATATATATATATACTAATTTACTATATATATATATATATAGTATATATATATATATATATATACATATATATATATACTATTATATATTATTTATTTTTTTGAGTCAGTGTACAGGACCCACAACGGGCTCACAAAAGCGGCCACACTGGTTGAAAAAAAATCAACAACCATTGGCGGGTCCTTCGAACACATGTTTTCAAAAGTTCAATAAAACATAAAACACAAAACTAATACAACTTATACATCCTTGCATTATAAAGCCCTAGTATTACGTAACAAAATCAAAATATTGTGAAGAACATTCACTTCTTGTAGAAACAAGAAAATAAAGTTACTACTAAAGTGGGAAGATTCGGATAAGATATGGGATAATCTTTTGGAAGTAGGAAATTGACGGCGGCCGAATGGAGTCCAGCTGGGTAACAAATCACATTGAAGATATGCGCGAAACCAAGATTGCGGGTATGGACTTCGAACAAAAATTTGCAAATGGTGAGGTTGGCGTTCCGTTAACATATAGTGACTGTTGAGTGATATGAGTGTGGCCAATACGGAGACGTGCAAGTACCACCTCGTGTAAACGTTTTCGTCTGTGGGAGGAAGACCACTCCCCGATATTTTTGTCTTTATATTTCTAAGTTTTCGCTACTCTGCTTTGATCATTCGTCCAGCGCTCTTGCCATTAAGATCGAAAACCTTGTCGGAGAGAGGATCAGTAATCGGCTTGTATGGAGGTAGCCTTGTTCGAATGGGCATCCGGAAGTGACGCTGCGAACCAACTCCGAAATGAGGAGGTTGCCATTTTGGGCCTCTCTGTCAGCGATTTTCATTGCCAGTTACCCCTACATGACGAGCGCGGTCCCAGCATAAATAACTTTGTGTTCTTAGCGGAATGGAGCAGTACCGAAGAAATTGCTGCACAAGCAGATACCATCCTGTGTTTTAGAATAAGGGGTTTTAAGGCTTGGAGCGCTCTGAGCGAATCTGAATAAATGACATTAGATTGATCTTGGTTAAGGATTAGAAATTCGAGAAAGCGCAAATCATTATTAACATTAATTCTGCGTTGAAAATTTGTAAGCATGAGGGGGCGAAGGAGTATGGGAAAGGCTTTGCGCATCAGCCGACAAAGAACAAGCTACGATCGCGCCCCACCAACTCGCTCTTCCCAAAAGTTTTTAGAACCCATCAGTAAATACTAGTAAACTCATCTATGCAACTGTTGGAATGAGACAGAAGTATGCCTTTAACAAGGGACCAGCAGAGTGGCCCTTGATTGGAGAGAGAGGGTCAGAGCCAAGCAAAATGGGTGGGAGCGGCGGGAATAATCAAGGTGTAAATCCTTCATCGTATGAGAATGCAGCACCTTTTGTAAGGGATGTTTATGAACCGTAAGTTTTGCAAATGGCCAATAATTAGGATTCTGAGGCACCTCCTGCAGAATCCGTGGTGTTCTTCAGGGCCAGACGGTATTGCGGGTTTGGAAAACGAAGAATTAACTTGGTACACATGATGATATTCTCTTTTCCTGAAGAGAGCCATAGCCTGAGCATCACAATTGGCTTCAACTTCGAGGGCCTCCTACCCCGGGGGAGGACGAATTGGAAGGCTCTCCAGTGGAGATACGCGAGTCGCCTCGTTGTATGGGAATCCATACAGATGCAGTTAGAGTAGGGAGGCCTGACCTATATTACTACACCAGCCATGGTCAAGCCCTACCCTCCGATCGAACACTTAGCCGGCGATATAAGACGTAAAAGGGACTTGCGCATCAGCACCCCCAAGATTTTGAGGCGAGATGACGTAATAAGTCAAGCGCGCGCAGATTGACAAGTTGTTTTCACATACCCAGCGCACGGCGCCACATCCAGCAAACTAACCTCACCCACACTCCCACCCTCGCCACCTCCTAAACCCCCCGGTCCCGGTTTGATATGTGGGGCATATGTTAATTGGGTCATCTAGAATTGAGTCCTAGAAATTTGACCTGCGAAGTAACAGGAATAGGGGACCATATAAGGTTAGGTTCCCGGGAGGAAAGAAAGTGGCAAGTTCTTCGATTCCCTTTTTATTTTTTAAAAGCAACTGCTGATGGTTTTTCATGCACCCCCAACCAAAAACAACGCCAAGCGCGTGAGGAGAACAAAAATGGAAATCCATGGGAGCATAGACCCATTGTGAAATATTTTCAATAAGCTAGTTTCGAAGTTGCCCCGTTCGAGAAAGAGGCAGCCTCGGGCACGGCTATGTTAATGTAGTTCATCAGACATAGAGGAGAAAATTGACAGTCCCAAGCGCTGGAACTAGAACCAGGCCGGTAACAATATCATTAAATCCTTAGAGCAAATAGTGAGCTAACACTTTAAAACACTACCCTGCCGGAACGCCTTCATCCAGGAGTAAAGTTGGCGTGACAGAATAGCGAAGAGCAGCCGAACCTGGAAGATCTGGTCCCTGTGACAAGAGGCATTTTGTAAAGAGAGGGAGTCCGTCCAGCCGGAAACCAAGCGAATGGAGCTTAAGGAGAATCCCAGTTCTCCACGTTCGTGTCGTACAGCCTTTTCAAGGTCAAAAAAAGATACCAAAGAACCCATCCCACCAGTTGAGAAGGCTTCCCGGATGTCTTGGTCTAGTCTTACCAAGGGGTCCGCAGTCGAGACGATTTTTGCGGAAACCAAATTGAAGTTTGAGAAAGCTTGACGGCTCTCCAGAACAGGGAGTAAGCGGCCAGAAACCATTTCTCCATTAATTTACAGGAGGGACAAGCTCAGCGAAATTGGTCTTTGGTTCTCTGCCAACTTCAAATCTTTTCCAGGTTTGGGGATAGGAAATTACAAAAGCTGTAATGCTCCCAAATTAGATGCGCAAAAGAAGCACTTCTGACTCCAAGATCTGTTATATTATAACATCCAGCCTGCAAAAATGCAGTTGCGACGAAGGAACAATGAATAAATGACGGAAGCATGATGTACGAAATCATGTCTGGAACCAAGAGGCCACCGTACTACTTGCTAAGTTTGCCAATGCAGTCTTGATACTCTGCAGTGTCAAAAACGATACGGTTTGTCAGGTATGATATTCCCCTTTCGCTTGTTGAAAAAAGTTCTGGTAGTGCTGTGCCAGTTCTCAGTTTTTGAAAGCCTTCAGTGTAGCGGAATGAACTCGATGGCTGCCAAAGCCGTTATAACCTTAACGCATCCGCTAACACCGCTGGAGTGGAAATCGTATATCAGTTATTTCAGGCCAATAACGGAGGACTGTGGGTTGAAGAGTCATTGGACGACGATCTCTTCA
>JABUQX010024747.1:22500-23795 GCA_015478945.1 Trachelipus rathkii | reverse complement strand
GTTTCCTGTTCCAAATGCTTGTTTTGGTAACAAATTCTCTTTTTAAAGGCGATTTATAAATATTCTGTACGTGCTATTAAAGTGTTAGGAAAAATACCAAATCCATAGTAGGAAGCGATCCTAGGCAACTGTTAGTAATCTACACCCCAATCGTTTCCTACAACCTTATAAACCTAGGGGATAGCACACCCCATATTAGGGCTATTCTCAGGCTCAGTGGAGGCTAGAAAAGGCTTGAAATAAAAGTGGGCAACTCAGTTGGCACTCTGTGGCACTCAGTTGGCACTCATTGGCACTCACTTGGCGACTCATTTGCACCTCACTGGAGCACTCGTTGGCACTTCAGACTTGGCACTGATTGGCACTCATTGGCACTCCATTGGCACTCATCAAATACTCATAGAATACTAATAGAACATCACAGATACTCCTTACGTGATTGGGAACCATCAAAGTCTGAACCATCAAAAAATCTGAGCCATCAAATCTGGTACCATCAATATACGGCACCACTCCAAAAATTGAAACCGCCAAAGTGACGTCATCAAAGTTGAACGCCAACAAAGTTTGAAGCCAACAAAGTTTGAGCCATCAAAGTTGTAGGGGTACGCTAGCTGTGTCATAAGCTTACCAAGGTCAAAAAAGATACAAGGCCAAAATTGTCCCCTGCGAATACAAAAGGGCTGATCCGAAAAATTGGGTCTCAAAATATGCCCCATGAGAAGCCAAAGGGGTATGCGACTTCCGATAAAATCTGCTACGAGGCTTTGGGCGCGTCTAATAGAAGTTAGGGCTCTAGCGCTCAAAATAAGTGTCTTGGCCAACTATATTAACCCGGGAAGACCAGAAGGCGTTGGTCGGTAGTGCATGCATCTCTGACGTGTAAGTATAAGATAAGATGTAAGGTGCGTAAGGTATGCTGGGTGAGGTGGTGTAAAGTCGTCATAAGTGATGTGTGATCAGTGTACAGGTACAGTGTGTGTGTGCATCTGTGTGTGTTGACCTCTCTACTTGTGTGTGGCTCGTGAGTTGTGTCGTTAGTTGTGTGGTGTGTCACGTGTCCGATGTGTGGGTATGTGAGCATCATCCACTAAATCATCGGATAGACTGTGCGTGTGTGCTTGTGTGACCGCTGATGGAAACTTAGTTAGTAGATCCATAAGTCGAGATACCTACGATGACCTCATGTTAGCTCATACCTACAAAGGTTATGGTGTCGCGGCGTAATGGGATGAGCTCAAGAGATCCGTACGAATCCCGTCCGACTGCCCCTTAAGATATGGGTCAATTTCAAC
>JABUQX010024747.1:2500-17500 GCA_015478945.1 Trachelipus rathkii | reverse complement strand
TATATATATATAGTAATATATAATATATATATATATTATATATATATATATATATATAATATTATATATATATATCACTATATATAGTAGTATATATATATATATATATATATATATATATAATATATATATATATATATATATATATATATATATATAGATATATATATAGTAATAGATATATATATATATAATATATATTTATATATATATATGATATATATATATATATATATAATATATATATATATATTATATATATATATATAAGTATATATATAGTATATATATATAAGTACTATATATATATATATATATATTATATATATATATATATTATATATATATATAGTACTATATAATATATATATATTATATATATATATATATATATATATATATATAATATATACTATATTATATATATATATAGTATATAATATATATATATACTATATATAATATATATAATATTATAATATATATATAGTATACTATATATATATTATATTATATATATAATATATATATATATATATATTTATATTATATATATCAGAGGTGGGCACCCCGCTCCTTTTAGGGTTAGTCCGCTAGCGCACCTCCGCACCTCGAGGAAACGGGGTAGTCCGCTTGCGCACCTCCGCACCTATTTCAAACCATCAAACCTCGCTATCGGCAAGTCCGCACGTCCGTGCACGTCTCGTCCACTAATAATGTGCGATTCACAAAAGTTTTAAATTAAATTTACTAAATAGTATAATATCCTTTACAAAAGATTTTAATTTATAATATTATATGAAAATTTGAATGAATGATTTACAAAAGTCTCAAGATTTTACCTCTTTCCTTCCTCATGTCTTCGGTCAGAAGAACAAGAGTATCCATCATTACCTTTCAAACAGATAAGCTGCTTCAAGAATAAAGCAGTAAGGCTGACCTCTTTGCCCTCAAAATTTCCCCACCAATACTAAATATTCGCTCTTACAGCAGCAGAACCCACTAGGGGGAGGTGTATTATGTTTTATGAACAAGTTAAACAAATTCTGCCTATGCTGAATGGGAAAGATGTCCTTGGTGAAAGGAGTGCTGGTGTTTAGTTTCGCTTCCAGCAGCATCCATTGCTTACATTTAAGGTCCTCACTAAATCACTCCGGCTCCTTTCTGAAATTTTTGACCCACCCTGGTCCACCATAAGAAGGTCTATTTCGTTCAAGTTTTTAGTAGAATCCTTGAAAGCCTCGACGCCTGCAGAGTTCGAAGCTAATGCTACGTATCGCTCGGTAGCTATGTATATATATATATATATTATATATATATATATAATTATATACTATATAATATATTATATATATATATATATATATAATATACTATATTAATATATATAATTATATATTATATATATATATATATTATATAATTAATCAATTCTGGGTGTTAAACACCAAATATATCATATATATGTATATATATATATATATCATATACTATATATATATAATATATATATATATAGTGATTTATATATATATATATATATATATTAAGTATATATATATTATATATATATATTATATATATATTTGTGTGTTTACACAGAATCGATTTAGATATTGCCTAGTTATTTTAGCAATAATATAATTTAAGTTATAGAAGAGGGTAATAGCCATTCAGTCTATAAATCAATTTAAATGTTATTTATTATATTTGGTACCATTAAGGGAAGTTGAGATGGTTTTGGAAGTTTAATGTATTAACAAAACAATAAGTCTATAGACTAAAAAGTTATAATTAGTTATAAATTAAAATAAAAAATTATATTTCTTTATTTATAAAAAACAAGAATTCTTAATAAGTAAACTATACTTTTCATTTTTCAAAAAAGGTGCGGACCAAAAGAGCGGAAACTTTTTTGATCCGCACGTGCAAGTCCGCTAATTTCCTGACGACTTCGCACCTCCGCTAGTCCGCACCTATTCTGGTAGGTCCGCTCGGGCGACTAGCGGCACTAGCGGACTAAAGAGCGGAAGTGCCCACCTCTGATATATATATATGATATATATATATATATATTATATATATATATATATATTAAATATATATATATATAATATATAATATATATACTATAATATGTATGTACTATATATATATATATATATATTATATATAATTATATATATATCTATATATATACACCTATATATATTATATATATATAATATATATATATATATATATATATATATATATATATATATATATATATATATATATATAATATATATATCATATTCCAAGTAGATTTGTTCTTAGGGAAACCTCAACTCTTATAAGAAAATAAAAAAGACGAACAGAAGCTTTGATATCATTTTAATTAGCGACGTTTCCGAGTTTATCCAAGAAACCCATCATCAGCTTCAAAACATAAATTAAAATTACAATAAATTAAGCAAAGAATTAAAAATTAAAATTAAAATAATAATAATATAATAAATAATAATAATAATAATAATAATAATAATAATAATAATAATAATAATATAATAACTATTATATAATAAACAATAATTAATTAATAAATAATAACAATAATTAATAATAATTAATAATAATAATAATAATATAATTATTATTAATTATTATTATTATTATATTATTATTATTATTTATTATGTTATTATTATTATTATTATATTATATTATTATTATAATTATTGTTACTATTATTAATTTTAATTATTGTTATTGTTAATCATTATTATTATTATTAGTATTATTAATTTTTAATTATTATTTATTACTATTATTATGTATTATTTTTTTTTAATTGATTTCAATTTTTACCTTTCATAATGTTATAAATAATTTTAATTTTGTTTTAGCTGATGATGGGTTTGGATTAAACTCGAAACGTCCTAATAAATGATATCAAAGCTTCTGTTCTTATTCTAAGTTTCTTATTATATATATTTTTTTTATTAGTATATATATATATATATATATATATAATATATAACTATATAATATAATTATATATATATATATATAATATTAATATTATATATATATATTATAATATATA
Source organism: Trachelipus rathkii (assembly GCA_015478945.1). Classification (NCBI taxonomy): domain Eukaryota; kingdom Metazoa; phylum Arthropoda; class Malacostraca; order Isopoda; family Trachelipodidae; genus Trachelipus; species Trachelipus rathkii. The sequence continues at coordinate 14,412 of JABUQX010024747.1, read as the reverse complement.
TATAGTATATATCATATATATATTAATGCGGATTGATTGAATATACAACTAATTAAGAACAACGGCGTTGCGCGATTCCTAGAAAATATGCACCATTCTTTCGTTTGTCAAGGAAGAGTTGAAAAGTCACGAAACTGGTGGGTTTTCTTTTTGTTGAAAGGGGGCCGGGGGGGGGGGGGGAAATTTCGGTTTATTCTGTTCAAAAAAAAAAAAAATCTTTAAAAAAAAAGTAAAAAGTTTAAGTGATTTTTGAGTACATGGTTTGTAAAACTCATTGGAAATAAAGTTTAAGATCATCAATTCCCCAAACTGGGTAAGTTAACTATTATTTTGAAAGTTAAAACTAAAATTTGGAAGATTTCGGTTATTTTGATTGCTTAATATTTTATAAAACATTTGTGTATTGCGAATAGGTAAATTCAAGCAGAAAAAGTGACGTTAAAATTAGGATTGAGGAGTTGAGAAGGAAAATGTAAAAAGACAAGCCTGGTATGTTTCAAAGTAGTTTTTAAGAAACGGTTACGAGATGGAGTTAAGGAATTGTTATTGAAGTGTTACGTTCCTATTTTTTATGATTAAGTTACCATCGGTTTGTGTCAGGGTGTTTCTTATTAGTGACTGATTCAATGGTATGATACTGGTTCATTCTTCTGTAAATAGTTAAAGTTAGTAACCTGTATTACCGTTGTTTGCGGAAGAAAATAGAAAGGCAAGGTTACGGTGGAGTTGAGTACGGAGAAATGGTTTTAAAGTACGAAAGCAGGGTAAAAGACGTGATCTAGAAATAGTGTATGACAACGGTGTGGAAAAGTTTATTAATTATTATTTATTATTATTATTTATTATTATTATTATATTAATTATTTATGTATTATTGTTTTTCATTTGTATGTTTGTTTGCTGCTTGTGTCCTTCGAAAATGAAATTATCTGACCACGATACCTTTCGCGCGCTGGATCTAAAATTTCGGCATAAAAGGTTATTAGTAGCACTTGCATTGGTTTTATGCGCATGCCTGTCTCATGGTCTCTGATTATCCTTTTGCGGATCGTTCAAGCTCCATCGGTCGTCGCGCGCCATTCATTCAAGTGATGCTGAAGCGCTTAACCAACACGTATGTAGTGCTGTGTGAATGGACGATCAGTGAAAGTGTGGTAACCTAAATTAGGTTAGGTTTTTAATTAATTAAACAGATTAATTATTCTCAATTATTAATATATTCATTATCCTCATATATTAATATATTATTATTATTATTAATTATTATTATTATTATTATTATTATAATATCTATTATTATTCTGTTACTATGATTTTAATGGGGGATAGTATTCGTATATTCCTAGAGTTATTATTATTATTATGTACTTATTATTATTATTATTATTGGCCTTATTATTACTTATTATTAAATTATTATTTAATTTTTATTTTTTAATTTTAAATTTTTTTTATATTCTATTTATTGTTACTGCACTTGTTAAATATATCCCTCGATGGAGCGGTTCTCTATTCTCAAGGGAACCCAACCTTGGGAGACCCAACTGACGAACCCCATACATAAAACCAACAACTGAAAAACTGGCCCCGGAAGGATTTATATCTCGGGTTTTAACTGATACCTGGCCCCAACCCGGAGGATTGATATATCGGGTTTCCTAACCAAACTGATACCTTGCCCCAACCCGGAAGGATTTATATCGGTTTTAACTGAAAACTGGCCCCAACCCGGGGCGGATTTATTATTCGGGTTTTTGCTCTGAAACCTGCCCCAAAACCCGGAGGATTTATTTAATTGAACCTCTGCCCCAACCCGGAAAGATTTTGATTTAACTTGAAAACCTGCCACCAACCGGAGGGATTATAAACTGAAACACCTGGCCCAACCCGCGAGGGATTTATTTAATGTGAGAGAGCGTGGCCCCAACCCCTGACGGGATTTATTGTGAACTAAACCCTGGCCCCAACCCCGGAAGGATTTATATCGGGTCTTAACGGAAACTTGGCATCAACCTGAAGGATTTATACTGGGCTTTCATCTGGAGTGTGAGCCTAAAGCCCGAAATTACCTGGACCGCTGTTCACATGGATTGGGAGGGTACTTGAGTTGTAACTCACCCCACCTTCACCTGATTGGTAGGAGTACTTGAGTGTTACTCCCCATCCGTTCACCTGGACTTGGGAGGGGTACTGAGTGTACTCCCCAACCTTCACCTGCGATTGGGAGGGTACCTGAAGTGTACTCCCCTCCTTCACGGGAACTAAAGCTGGAAGTTCATTTGTTATTTTACTTTTCCTCAAGACATTAAAGTTCCCTTAACATTTTTAACTGTAAAGTATCAGAGTGACCCAGTTAAAAAGGTGTAGAGCACCGGTGATCTTTTGAATTGTAATAGGTCCACAGTGTTGATTAACATTTAAATACTGCATTCCGGTTATACTGTTCCGACAGTTTGCCTGGTTAATTGGTGACTTCACAGAGAAGTCACGGATATTATTGTTTACTTTATTAATTCATTTATATTGATGATATTCTGAAGGAATCTATACGTAATAATATTATTTATTTAACTGATTGACATTTTGGGGGTTTATAAAATATTACTTTATCTATTTAACTTATTGATATTTGTGGGAGTTAGTGGCTATCCCGTTAGGTTTTTATTATTGTGGGATTTGATAACTGATTTATATTATTATTATTTTATATGTGTGTTGTAAATATACTACTACAAAAACCCGTTGTCTTATTCCTGGACCCTGATTAGAGACTGTAGAACCTTTTAGACCTCTCGCGTGTATGATGGCTCAGACCGGTTCTTTTGGCCGGTAACATAATTTTTGGTGGCCGCTGTTGAGGCAGTCTCACTGATTGGGTTCACAGGTTGAGGGCAGGGTGATTGACCTACATATTATTTTATTGTTTGATAAAAAGAGATTTTAGTGCCGTCCTATTTCCTGTCCCTTTTTGGAAATATAATCTTTGGTGGCTCTTGTGTCGGGCTGGTCTCCGATTGGGTCGCAGGTTGAGGCAGGGTGATTTGATACTGAATTTTTTTTTTTTGATAATTTTTTTTTGCCTGTAAAGGATACTTGGGTGTGGGAAAAACACTTTCGTGCATACGTGCACACACACCACACACACACAGGGTGATAATTTTTTTTTTTTGGTTTATAGATTTTGGAGTATTTTTTTAAATTACGTTTAACCTGGTTAAACAAGGAAATAGTACTTGGATGATTCATGATGGGGACTGAAAAGAGGTTAAAGAAGGACTAGGCTTGTGGAGGTTCCAAGGTTATGGAGTATCTGGAAGGACTCCAGGTGGCCTTGATAGAGGAGTCGAAGAATCTGGATGTAGAGAGGGTGACGGCAATAATGAGGGGCTGTTTGCAGGTCTTGGAGTTACCAAAAGGTGAAAACCCGGTGATAGAACTGGATAAAGGGAAGGACGATAAAGTGAATAAGGATCAATCAGTGAGAAACAAGGATCCGGTTAAAACTAAACAAAGGGTGAAATACGCATTACAGTATAGAAATGAGATTAATGATGAAACAGAAGATGAAATTTTTGAAAGGAGGACTGAAGTGGATAACGAAAGTGACGAAATAAGAAGGAGGAAGAGGAAGAATAAAAGGAGTAAACACCAGATAACGGAAGTATCACCACTCTCCCGCACTGATAGCACGCGAGTCGGAGGTTGAAAGTGAAGTGGATAAAGGAGGACAGTTATGGTTAAAAAGGCTAGTGGAACTAGAGAAATCAGGAATGGAGTCAAACTTGGCTGTAAACAGGGTCCTCATTATTTTGGCAGGTGAACTGCTAGAAGTGATGAGGACTTACAGCAGGGCAAATATTAAGGCAGTGAAACCATTGAATATGGTGAAGCCAAAAAGTTCAAACGCTTCAATGCCTTCATTGAAGACTTCGAGCGCTATGCGAAGGAAACAGCTTGGGCGTGGACCAAAAACAGAAAGGGTGGTAGATTTAAGGAACCTTTTGGAAGCGTGGACGACATTAAGGCCTCGTATGCTTCAGCACTCGTGCGCGAGGTGCGGGGCCCTAAGGTAGAAATATGCTCACGGATGCCGTCACAAGTTGAGAAACTGGGACAAGGAGGGAAAGGAATTTATATAAGTGAGGGTTTTCATGGGATCTCCAGAAGGAGTTCTGAAGAATGGAGATGAAGAGGAAGGAGAAAATCGCGGAATTTGCATTACGAATGCAGACCAATCTAATGAGGCCGCACACACCCAAACGAAGAACACAGAAGCAAGAAAATAGGAGCACGCTCACCACACACCACCAACAATTAATAAGATCGCTAACCCACGCAAAATAGCGAGACGATCAAGTTACGGATGGGGGCGAAAAGGAAGGTCTGAGGGTGAGATGGAAGGCATACTGGTGAACTGGGCTCGTGAGGAGGATGAGCTTGATGAGCACTCGGAACCGGAAGCTGAAACAATCCCAATATGGGCGGCCATCCCTCGGGAAGAAGAGAGAAGGACGTATGCAGACAGGGTGCAGTATGGACAACCGGCACCATAACGTAGTAGTGGACCAAGGGAATATGATAGAAGGTCTGGTGGACCAAATAGTGGATCAAGGTTAAGGTGTCATCATTGCGACAGGGTTGGGCACATGAAACGTGACTGCTGGTGGTTTAATGGGTGGTACTTGGCTTGTGGAAGTGGTGAGCATAGGCTGATGGATTGCCCAACAAGGAGAGGACAAGGATTCCAACGTAGGAATGAAAACAACGAACAGGGGCAAGAGACTCAGAGAGTGGTGGAAAGGAAATGTTTCCTGTGTGATGGAGTCGGGCACTGGCGTGACTCTTGTCCGTTAAAAGAACAAATAGAGGAGTTAAAAAAGAACTTAAAACCAACGGTTTCGGGAAACGAACTTGCTCCGCCATCAACCGGGACGTGTCGGAGCCAGCCTCAACAAGGATAGATAAACAGGTGGCCCAGGTTATTTAGGACAATTGGATGATGAATCCAGAGGCAGAGGAGTTTGTTACAGGTCAAGGTGGAAGGGTGATTGGGTCATTACCCCAACGTATACAGAGGAGAGAGAAAAAGGAGATTATGGAAATTATGTCAGGAGTTTATAATACAACGGGTGATACAGGAATGATGGGTATTGACAGTGTGAAGATGGCACCTTTGATAAAGTTCAATGTAAAATTGAATGGCGTTGAGATGTTAGCAGCGGTAGATTCGGGATCTCAATACTGCTTGATAGGGAAAAAGGAGCTCGGGAAGATTCCGGATCCGACCGTAATAAACAAGGAAATGAGATTGAGGGGCCTGGGTGATCCTCAGCAGAGTGTAGAGTTTCATAAAACCGTGGTCTTGGAGGTCACTATTGATGACATTAAGTATGGACAGTTGGAATTTGTGGCTCTTGAGGACTTAAAGGAAGGAGTAATGTTGGGTATGCCTTTTCTGGTGGGAAATAGCATAAAGTTTGATATTAGAGATGGATCAATTAGACGTTATGGTGATAATGGTGTACGAGAGCAAGTATACGTAATGGGTGGAGCTGAAAACTGTATAAGAACGGTAACAAGGATTCCGGTATATACAACGGAGACAATGGTGATTGATAAGAATAACTGGGTACCAGTTAAAAGTAAAATGGAAGTCGAAACAGGTCGAACCAAGGAGTCATGAAGGGCAGTACCGTGCAAAACCGGAGGAGCTATTGGTAGAAGGTAGAGAAGATTGCAAAAGGGGATATAACCATCTATTTAAGGTTTTACCAGGTTTGGTGAAATGGGAATAGGAGAAGTACAGGTACTGTTAAGAAATTAGTATTCAGGCCTTAAAGTTGAACACAGTGAAACAAATAGGAAGATAGGCACACTTGCTAGTAATGAGATAAATAAGAAGTATGGGTTACAACGTACAGTAAACAACACGTAACGGGGAAGTGACAGAACGAGAGATGAACAAGATAGACGAGGGAAAAGTTGAAAGACGAATTAAATTATGTTGGGAGTTACATCCAGAACAGATCGAACAGGTTTTGGAGGTTTTGTGGAGAAACAAAATGGCTTTTAGCAGGAGTGATGCGGACGTCAGTCAAACTGCGATGACCCCATATAAGATTAGATTGCATGATTACACTCCAATTTACCAACGAGCTAGAAGGTTTGATCAGAAAACCAACCAGGAGATTGAACAGCAGGTGGAAGAGTTATGTATGAAAGACATAGCTGAACCTTGTGCAGCGGAATGGAGTTCACCGGTGGTGCCGATCCGTAAAAAAGATGGTACACTCAGGTTGTGTGGACTATAGAAGGTTAAATCAGGTAACGGAGGCAGACAAATTCCCAATGGCAAACATTCAGGAAACTATTTACGCATGTCACGGGTTAAGTATTTTACTAGCCTGGATCTGGTTTAAGGGCTACTATCAAATGAACCTGGCAGAGGATAGTAGAGACTTCACGGCTTCTCCCGTAGGCGGACAGTACCGGTCAATGGAGATTTAAGCTTTGGCTTTAAAGAACGGTCCGCAGGTTTCAAGCGAGAATGCAAAGATAATGATGGATTTAGCAAAGATAAGGGTGGTGTGTACTTGGATGAGTGTTATTAAATGTTCAAAAGGTTTGAGAGCACTTGCTGTAATAGACAAGGATAACAACGTTTTGTGAAGCGAACGTAAAAGGTCAGGTGAAATGTAGTTGGTGCAAAAGAAGTAAAGTTTCTGGGACATATAATCAGTAGAACAGGGATCAGGAAGCTTTCCGGGTGTAGAGCAGGTGATAAACTGGAGAGCCAAACACGTTGGGAAGAGTTAAGAATGTCTGCGCCGATATAACTTTCGGGAAGTTTATAAGAACTGTTCGGAAGTGACAGCACTCTTAATGCACTAACCGAGTAGACGAAAGATGTGATTGAGTGACGAGGAAGATGAGGCATTGACAAGGGTTAAAAGAGGGAAATGAAGTGAATCGTGGAACTGGCGTTCCCACGACTTTCGGAAGGAAGCACAAGCTGGAGTTGTTGTGAATGCCAGCGGTTCTGTATGGAGTTGCGTTATGCAAAAACAGGGTGACGAGAGGAGGTTATGGTCTTAACTCGCATTCGTTTCGATGCGTGTGAAGAGAATTGCGTCAACCATTGAAAAGGGAGTCCCTGGCAATAAGGTGGGGTATTAAAGTTTCAGCCGTTCCTACTAGGGAAAGAGAACCGGGGAAGAGAACTCTTTGCAGATGCTGCGTCCACGGTAAATGAGGATGAATTCAGGGTGAAGCACCGGTAGATCTGGATGCTTTGCCAAAAGGGTTAATCATGGTAAAGAAGTCCCCGGTGGGGCAGACGCACTGTTTGTCAGTTTACAAGTCGTTTTGGAGAACGCCCAGGTTAGGAACCTGGAAAGGGATCACAAGGCTTTAAGAGACAACTTAGCAACCACATTAAGGGACAATCAGAAATTATACGGAATAGGCAGACAACAGAAGATGTTGAAGTATTTAAAGCATTACGGTTTACCTGGTAGAGAACCAATACCAGAGGTAAGTGGGCAAGTGCACTGTTAGGGTAATAACTCTGTTACATCGTGGATACGTTGCTGTCAGTAAGTATATACGGACCAGGTGAGAGAGGAAGGGACGATTTGAAAAACGTTCCATACAGGTGCGGGGGAACGCACTATTAACCATTTTAGGGATGTGGATTCAACAGGTGTACGGAAAACACTATGGTGACGAGCGCCCAACCCAGGAGGAATCACAGCAGAAGAAGAGGAGTTTAGAGGAGTAAGAGATCGACCGTACGAATGAAGAACTAGGAATTAATTTAATGATGAGAAAGAAAACACAAGTCCCGGTTAAGTTGTAATCATATACTGAGAGAGTAACTGGCAGAAGTTGTATTTGAGGTGCGCAAGTGGCATTTTTAGACACGGTTCCGTAATAGTTCTGATCAGAAAGTTGTGGTTGACGATTTAAACATTTGGAATATCTTAAGAGCTGGGAAGTAAGATTTGGTACTAAACGAGTGTCAGGACATTGTGAAATTAACTGGAAAGTGAAGATTAAGTACTCGCTACAGAGGGTTGTTTCCATTGGTGGTGATACCGACGGGTTTATTCCAGATGTATGTGTTGGAATGAATACCTGGTGGAGGTAGAAGCGGCATTGGACTTTGGTGAGGGAATAGTGTGTCATGGAGATGACGCAGATGATGTGAGCGATTCATTTCTTACAACAGTGTGCGATATAATGTTAACATTCAAGGTGAAAAGGGGTAATGTAACTGTCGCACAGGAACATTAGTGATCTTAGAAAGGTCAGAGGTTGTAAGGAGCTGAAGGAACATTCAGAGGAAAAGGTGCTAACCAAAAAGGATACACTATTAAGGAATTTTTTAGGTACCGGGACGATTTCTTAATAAAAAGGTTAATCTTAGTAAAGAAGACGGGACCAGGGCAAGCTAGTGCAGTTATTGGGTTTAAACAGGTGGTGAGTGTATGTGTCATAACACACCGGAACATGGCACACATTGGAAGAGATAAATTGTTGGACCTGGTGTCCAGACACGTATGGCATCCAAGGATTTCGGTGGTGCAGGAAGTATGTCGGACGTGCCCAAAGTGTCAATTGTACAAGATCGAACCACCAGGTGATATTTCCGCCCATCTGGAAAATAGAAGTTAAAAACCCCTTCGATGGTGGCAGTTAACGTTATGCATGCCGAAAGACGAGAAAAGGGAAATGTGGCAGTCTGCGTGGCAAAGACCATTGCATAAGTGGCTGTAGTAGCCCTAGCGATAAATCGTAAAGGAGTGTGGTTGACGCTTTTGAGTGCGAAATGTTACCAGCTTTTGTGAGGTTACCCTACAAGGTACTAACGTATACGGAGTAGAGTTAGAATGGCAGTGCGAGGAAATAGTTTGCGGAATAGGTATTGGACAATCTACAGTAGCCTTACAAACCAGCAAGCAACGGCCTGTTAGAACTAGCCAATAGAACTTTTTCGCCGAGTTTCTTAGAACATCATGAAGAAGTGCTGAATTGAGATACTTCATTGACAGGCAGTGCTGGTCTACGAATGGTACGAGCATGCGGAGTGAGGAATGTCCCCAGAGGAAAACAATGTGAGAAGTATAAAAAGGGAGGGTGATACCAATTCCGAGGAGTCAATAGGATAAAAATGCAGGAAGAACAACCCTAACTGTTACCGTTGCGTGGGTTAAAAGGAAAATTGTCACGGTTGACAGGAGTTTGGATAAAAAATTAAGCAAGAAATATGAAGGTCCATTCGTATCACCAAGGTATATCCGGAGGAGAATGTTCGTATGGGCATACAAGAGAAAATACAAGAGGTAGCTAGGTGCATTAATCGCGTTTTAAAGGGTGTGAGGCGGATCCCGAATACCTTAGAAGTTATTCAGTGTTGAGGAGTAGAAACCGGAGCAAAGAATCCAGGGAGAAATAGAAAGATAGAACAGAGTACCTGAAGGAAGGATAGTCCATGTACCATAGGGTTGACAAGTAACACCGGATACAAAACACCAAAGAAACAAAGAGCAAAATTAGGCGAAGCAGAGATTGTTAAAACAAATGCATTACAGGGTAACTGGTAAAAGGAGTGTTCGGTGCAGAACAGAGGGACCAGTTGAGAAATAGGCACCAAACTGAGAGTGTCAGTAGATATTTCACCGTGGATACGAGTGAACAACAGATTGGTTCGACAGTGGAAGTGATAAATGACCGAGGAGAGTGAATTGACATTGAAAGCATTGAGAGATCAACTAGGGTCCAAATGGATAGTTACCTCGGAGTAGGGTCACGCGACGAGAGTTAAGGAGTAAGCGGATTTAGATTTGACGAGATAGTGGATTCAATTGAAAACCAGGAGAGTATCTGCTGAGAACCAATATAGACTTTGGAGAGCACGAGGAAGCCAGGTGGGGAAAGGTGAAGAGTAGAAGAAGGCAATTATATCAAGTGACTAGCCCTGAAGTTCAGAATATAGCCCAAGGTCTTATCTAATGCAGGAGCTTTATGGAAGTAGGTGAGGTCCCGGACGCTATGATGATTGGTATCAGTGCTAGACAACAGGAACGAGGGCATTCAGAACCAGAGGATCTTACGGACACGTTTACAAGGTTCGAAGAGGATCGGGTAACGGAACAGCCAAACGTAATGAGGAGGGTTTTAGAATATGAGAAAAGGACCGAAGCACGAAGGAGAGCATCAACTGGAAAGATGGAGTAAGGTAGAAGGTTGGCGCTGATTTTTTTTCTTTTTAAGATTGTTGCACAATCTTATATATTATGGCGGAGTGATATTGAACGAACTAACTAATTAAGAGCGGCGTGCGCGGACCTAGAAAAATGCCACATTTCTCGTTTGTCAAGGAGAGTGAAAAGTCACGGAAACTGGTGTGGTGCTGAAACCGAAATCGTCTTAAGTGTCTTTAAAAAGTAAAGTTCATGGTTTGTAAAACTCATTGGATTTAAGTTTCGTGGAAATAAAGTTTAAGATCGTCAATTCCCCAAACTGGGTAAGTTAACTATTATTTTGGAAAGTTAAAACTAAAATTTGGAAGATTTCGGTTATTTCATTGCTAAATATTTATAAAAACTGGTTAGAAAGTGGAATAGTGTAAATTCAAGCAGGAAGTGACGTTAAAATTAGGATTGAGGAGTTGAGAAGGAAAATGTAAAAAGACAAGCCGTGGTATGTTTCAAAGTAGTTTTTAAGAGACGGTTACGAGATGGAGTTAAGGAATTGTTATTGAAGTGTTACGTTACTATTTTTTATGATTAAGTTACCATCGGTTTGTGTCAGGGTGTTTCTTATTAGTGATGATTATTGGTATGATACTGGTTCATTTTGTAAATATTTATAGTAGGTAACCTGGATTACCGTGTTTGCGAAGAAATAGAAAGCAAGGTTACGGTGGAGTTGAGATACGGAGAAAAGGTTAAAGTACGAAAGCAGGGTTAAAAGACGTGAGTAGAATAGTGTATGAACAAGGTGTGGAAAGTTTATTATTATTTTATTATTATTATTATTATTATTATTATTATTATTATTATTATTATTATTATTATTATTATTATTATTATTAGTTTTTACTTGTATGTTTGCTAGTATGATAGAGTGTGTGAATGACGATCAGTGAAAGTGTGTAATATATTAGGTTAGGTTTTTAATTAATAACAGTCGATTATTATTATTATTATTATTATTATTATTATTATTTTATTATAATTATTATATTATTATTACTGTTACTATGATTTTTAATGGGGATAGTATTCGTACTATGTAAGTTTTATTATTATTTATTATTATTATTATTCTTATTATTCTAATTATTGTTCTTATTTATTGTTCATTATATATTATTATATATTATGTATTATTATTATTATTGCACTTGTGGTAAAATATATCTGATGAGGGTTCTCTATTTCAAGGGAACCAACGTTGGCGACCCAAACTGAGACCTACCTGAAAACCAAAACATGAATGGTCCAACCACTGATACCTGCCCACCCGAAGGATTCTTAATCGTTTTAACTGATACTTTGGCCCCAAAACCCGAAGGACTTATATCGGGTTACTGAAAACTGGCCCCAACCCGGACGGATTATATCGGGTTTTGCCTGCAAACCTGGCCCCAACCCGAGGATTTATTAATTGAACCTGGCCCGAACCGGAAGGATTTAATTTACTGAACCTGCCAACCCGGAGGATTTATTAACTGACACCTGCCCACCCGAGCGGATTAGTATTTTTAAATTTGAAAAACCTGCCCCAGCCGGAGGATGGTTTTAACTGATAACTGGCCCAACCCGGAAGGATTATAATCGGTTTTAATGGACATTTCAATCAACCTGAAGGATTATACTGGCTTCATGCTGTGTGAGGTAAACGAG
>JABUQX010024746.1:80000-81276 GCA_015478945.1 Trachelipus rathkii | reverse complement strand
GCCTAGATTTGAAGTGACAAATCTGGCAAATGCCACTCTGGCGGTCAGTTTCCCACCCTATACTACTATATATATATATATATATATATATATATATATATATATATATATATATATATATATATATATATATATATATATATATATATATATATATATATATATATATATATATATATATATATATATATATATATATATATATATATATATATATATATATCACTTTAGTACGATTTTTCAAATATCTTTGAGGTATTATTTTTTGATGAGAAATAGAGTCCGTCTGCTACCGTGCAGGTAAAGGTAGAGAAAGACAGACGAAGTAGTAACGGAAAGGGACGGGGTTCGATACCTCGTCAGGATTCTAGGTAGCAATTACCTAAAGTAGTTCTCCCCTTAGAATAGGGCAATGCCCTTGAGGAGCAAAATTTTAGAAAAACAAATTCTTGCCCCTTTCAATCCCAGGTTAAGAAACCCTTAATACTTGGGTTGGCCGGCTCACCGGTAGCCGTGTGGCGCCGTCCACGGTGCGGTGTGGTACGGTGCGGTGCTTGGTGAGCTCATTTTAGTGCTGTGCAGTACTCATTTCCAGCGCCCCGGTGAGGTGTTTGGGGCGATAAAGAGAGGTGTTCATCGAAAGACAGAGGTGTGATGCGGTGCGGTGCTCTGTGCGGTCACTCTGATGCGGTGCGTTGCGGTGCGGATAACTCCGGCGCTCAGCCAAACCTTCTTCATACTATTTAAATGCGTGACGATAATAACCAAATTCTTTGAACATAAAATATTTCTATTTTTATTATTTTTTATTCATAATATTTCCTTTCATTAAATTAATGCAAAGACATGAACAGAAAATTGTTATTAAATATTATATATATATATATATATATATATATATATATATAGCATATATATATATACATTTTATTATGACATTTATATTAGATTCATATATATATATATTATTATTAAATTAAATATATATATTGTATATATATATATATATATATATATATATATATATATATATATATATATATATATATATATATATATATATATATATATATATATATATATATATATATATATATATATATAATATAAAAATAAAAATATATATATATATATATATATATATATATATATATATATATATATATATATATATATATATATATATATATATATATATATATATATATATATATATATATATATATATATATATATATATATATATATATATATATATATATATATATATATATAT
>JABUQX010024746.1:57500-62500 GCA_015478945.1 Trachelipus rathkii | reverse complement strand
GTGTTGGATGCAATAAAAACAGCTGGGAGAAAAGGAAAAAGAAGAAATGAGAAAGATCTAAGGTAGAGACTAAGAAGAAGGCTTAAAACTTCAATAAACCTCTTCAGAAAGTTCTAGAAGGATTTCTGTGTGAGAAAAGATGTCTGAGACCAGAAGTTTTTATTAAGTGGTAGTACCAAATTGTATCAAAAATCTCCATAAATCATTTTTAATTTACTGAATGGAAATTTAAATGAAAATCAAACTAATATTTAAAACAAAATTAACATTTTTAACTCGACTAAAGTGGAGCAACCAATTTTTTAATCTAGTTTCTTTTCAAAATAAATTATTAATTTAGATAAATTGTAAAATGGTGTTGTAATTAGTTTAGGTGAGGAGCAAAAAAATTGAATCATCAGGTCTTTTAACCAAAAAAATGAATAAAACCCAACATTTGGAATTACAATAAAGAAGCTACGCTATAATTAATTTCTGGGTCTACTTGTGCATGGAATGTTTTAGATCGCAGTTGTCGCAACATGAAAAAATATTTTCTTCGGCATGGCCTGTTGGGCTGGGAACCCCCCTCTGACATTATTCACTTCCCATGATCATCTCAGTGTTTTATTAATTGGTGATTATTATTAATTGGGATAGTGTGATTATTTAATAAGTGTTTTGTGATGATGAAGTGAGTAATAATTAATATAGTAATAACTAATATTAGTAATAATATTATTAGTAATTATTAATTGGTGATAAGTGTTTTATTAATAGTGTTTGGTGATGATGATAGTGGATAATAATAAATATAGTAATAATAATAAATATATGTAATAAATAGTAGTAATAATGTTGATAGTGGTGCTAATGTTAATAATGGTAATGATAATTGATACGTGGCAGTGATGGTAATGATAGTAAAAATGATAATATTAGTGATGGTGATAATAACGATAATGATAATAATAGTGACGGTAGTTATGGTGGTAACAGTGATAATAATTAGTGTCGTAATAATGATAATGATAGTAATCTAATAATATGTATAGTTATGTTAGGTTATATTTTTTTATGTATTTTGATATTTTATTCGTTCTTTTATTGCTCAGTGTTTAGAGCACGTCGCCCAAACCAAGCGAGGGTCCCAGGTTGGCAACTGGTCGGTGGGAGAATTTGAGCTATTCTCTCCTAGGGCTTTGGCCTCCGTCCTGCTCGGACGTTAAACCGAGTACACCTCCTCCTTGATTAGGCCTCTGCCCGTGAAAGGTGTTTATCTCTGTAAAAAAAAAGAAAAAAAAAAATATATATATATATATACTATATATATATAGATATAATATAATATAATATATAATATATATAATATATATATATATTAATATATATATATATAATATAATTTAATATATATATATATATATATTATATATATATAAATATATATATATATATATATAAATATTATAATATATATATATATATATATATATATATTATATATATTATATAGATATAATATATATATATATAATATATATATTATTATATATATAATATAGGCTATTTATAAGATGTTGACTCCAGGAACGAAATCAATAAAAAATGTAACGTAATTTCAATGTTTTGAGTTAAATACATTAGTAAATACTGGATTTTCAAATGTAATTAAATAATTTAACCAAACAATTAAAAGAAATTTGGACATATATTTTTTTTGTGGCTCACACCTAATAGTCTTAATAAAATATGAATAGCTTAGGCCGTGCTTAGGCTATTTATTTAAGTTTAAATTTGTGAATGTATACGAAAAGTTTGTAGAAACACCTTGACAGTAATAAATTGATATTATATTTTATATATTTATGTTTTGATCCGGGGTGGGGCTTCGCCCCCCCCTCTTATATCATCCCCCCCCGTCCCCCCGCACGAGCGGGGGCCCCGCTCGCAGCTCGCGGCCGGGGGGAGTTTTCTTAAATAAAAAATACCCATAAATATAATAATAACGAAAATCAAATAATAAAAATGAAAGAAAAAAAAATTAAATTCTATAAATAATAATAATAATAATAATAATAATAAGTAATAATAATAATAATAATAATAATAATAATAATAATAATAATATAAAATAATAAAACTAGGCTCATCAAAGTAGTATTGAGAGCAATTAAACAGATGATAAAAAAATAATAATGCAAAATTTTGTTATTCTAAAAAGTTAAAAATGCAACCAATAACGCTAATAAATAATAGAAATTGCAGCTATAAAGAAAAGGTACTCGAAATTCGTTGTTTTCTTATCGAAAATTTCCCCCGTATAAACGGAGTCAACATCTTAAATGTCCATATTATATTATATCAGTATATATATATATATATAATAATTATATTAATATATATATTATATATATATATATAATATATATATAATATATTATATATATAATTAAAAAAATACCAGTACTCATGTTTATTAAGACGCATAATACTTTTTTTGGCTAATCTAAGCATATTAGTCATTCTAAAAGCATCTTAATAATAATAATAATAATAATAATAATAATAATAATAATAATAAAATAATAATAATAATAATCATAATAATAATATAATATAATATTAAAATAACAACAACAAAAAATAATAATAATAATAATAAATAATAATAATAATAATAATATCAATATAATAATATATATAATAAATAATAATAAGAATAATAAATAATTATAATATAAATAAAACAGTATAATAATAATAATAATAATAAAACATAAATAATATAATAATAATAATAATAATAATAATAATAATAATAATAATAATAATAATAATAATAATAATAATAATAATAATAATAATAATAATAATAATAAGCTAGCGTAATTCTCTGTATTGTTTGGGAACTGTACAACCATTCAATAACAATCGAAATCCGGTAGACGGTAGACTGTAGAATGCTTTATTTTGCTGTAAGGAATTGGAACTAATCCCGAATTCTTTCTTTCTTAAGACGGTATGGGAAAAAAAATATGAATTACCACGGGCACTTGTATTAAAACCTAAACCGTTAAATTATTTTATGAATTTTTCTGAATAATATAATATATATATAATATATATTATAATAATATATATATATATATTTATATTATATATATATATATATATATATATTATTAATTATATATATATTAATATATATATTGATATTTATATATTATATATATTAGTATATGAGTATGCGAGTTGATAACTGTAATTTGAATGTGTGTGGTGTGTGCTGTGTGCCAGGGGCGTAACTAACGGCCCCCGCAGACCCGCGGTGCGGGGGGCCCACGTAGGTAAGGGGGCCCATAATTGCGAAGACAAACAAACGAAATAATAAATGAAATATAAAAAATACAAAGTAACCAACATATTTATATAATATATATTAATATATTATATATATATAATTATATATAATATATAAATATAGATATTAATATATAATATATATATATATATTATATATATATATAATACTATATTATATATAATATTATACTATATATTTATATTATGTGTGAATGAAAAGATCATCTTCGCTCCGACTTGATAGCAGACCGATGAAAATTTGATGGTGATCGGACGAGTTTAAAAAAAAAAATATCCCAAATTTTCACTTTTTTCAAACATTTGAATTTTTGAAAAGTGAAAATTCAGATATATTTTTTCCTTTTAACCTCATTCCCCGATCAAACATCAAATTTTCCAAGGGCTTGTAATAGTAGGGCAAGACGCATCTTTTTTACTTAAATAATATTTTTTGTATACTCAAAAGAAAATTTTAAAAAATTTTCAAAAATGTTTTTGGAAATTTTGTTCCAAGAACAAATCAACTATTGCATATGACAAGAAATTTACTTAAGTAAAAATGTGCCTCTCGCTCTGATTACATATGCTTAATGAAATTTCACCCACTCCGCCCGAACAGGAAAAAAAAATTATCGCAATTTTGCATTTCAAAATCCAAAAAAAGTGGGTTTGGAAAAAAACAAACAAAAAAATCAAAAAATCCTCTTGACATTGGCAGGTATGCGACCTACGCTCATGCAATATTTCAAGTTGAACAAGTCATTTCGAAAAAATACTCCTGGAAGTTGATACGAAAAATGTCAATAACATGGGTTTTTTGAAAATTAAAAATTTTTGAAAGAATGACTTACAGTCACAGGAAAAACACCCGAAAACCGTTTTAGAGGGCAAAAAAAAAAAGCTACAGGTTGGTGTTTATAGGTTCAAAATCGGCTTGAAAATTCCGCTTTTATGGTTCATTTGGGGGGGGGCGGAAATGGGGCGTGCCCTTCAAAAGAAATAGTTGCACCCCCTGAAGAAAAATTCTGTGGTTTTATAACATTCATACAGAGACAGTGCGAAAACTTGAAAAAACAAATAAGTTAAGGTATAATAACAAAAAACATTAAATTAAGAAAAATCAGAGGCTCAAGACTATGAATGGAGGAGCACAAATATGTGATGAGAAATATTGCAGGACTTCAGGCTGCGTATATGAGAAAAGTGTTTTCAAAATGCATGAATACATCAAATTGTGCCGCTCAATAATTTAAATTTAATCTCTAATGAAATTCTGTAAAAGATATAATGGCTCTTCAAATTTTATGACGAACTGAACAAACGTCCTATGTGTATTTCAGTTCTAGTACAGCTCGGTTGCAAGGAATTAACAGCTTTCAACAACATAACGATGCAAATCACAAAAATACTAAAAATTGTGTCCAACCTATATGTGGTCCATCCAGTTAATGATCCTTACTAGCAATAAGAAAAACAATTTCAAAAGTAATTCGCAGATCTTATCTCATAGTGATATTATGAGTAAGAAGTCAAGTGCAAGAAACGAAGCTTTTGGTCTCAGGAAGCAGTTAGAAAAATTTGAGTTTATTCTCTGTCTTGTGTTTCAAAGTAAATTATTGGAAAGCATCAATGTTGTCTCAAAAATATTGCAAAGT
>JABUQX010024746.1:47500-52500 GCA_015478945.1 Trachelipus rathkii | reverse complement strand
TGTTAACTTGCTGTTCGTATGAAAATGCTGGAGAAAGAAGTCAGAAAACCAAAAGTTAATTTAAAAAAAAAAAAAAAAATCTTCCAGCTCAGCTGTGCCTGTTTTAATATTGATCTCTCAGACTTTGAAAGTGAAAGGGATTTTAAATCTTGATCGTAAAAGAATATCCAAGTAGCTCTGATTGGACACCAAGTAAAGCATTGATTGAAAATTTAATCCCTTAACAAAATTCAGTCAAGGCTAATTGAGTTTTTAGAATACAAGCTATTATAAAGATTTTGTTTTCTTTTTGAGAGCAGACCTTACCAACGAAGGGGACATACCATTCCTCCATGTAGACAAAATACTACCCTTCAATCTATCGGGAGTTCAAGGAAATTGAACCATTCGTCATGTGAGCTTGCGATTCTCTCCTACCATGAGTGACAGAATTCAAAATGAGGACATAATTGAGGCTCTTCTTTACTTATGAAGAAACTGTTTAAAATAAAAAAAATGAATAACTAGTTCGGTGGAAAAAAAATCACAAGAAAAATTTCAATTCCGAAAAGCCATATTATTTATAGGGAAGTAACTTAGCCAATTAAAGAAAATAATTGAAAAAAAAATCGTTGAGGCAATCTTGTCCTTTATCCCAATGATTCGTTAGAACATATTTTGCGGTGTATGTGTGGTAAAATGTTAAATAGCAATTTCAAAAGTTTAAATATTAAGGAATAGTATTTGGGATTATATTTATAGCTGCAGTTTTGTATTGTGTAGGAGTCAGAGAATTTTTCTTATGAGAAAGCCCAGTTTTTACTGCCTACCTTGTTTTTGTACAGATGCACACTAATGAATTATATATATAATAAAATGAATACCATAACTTTTAATATATTCTAAAGTGAATAATTTCAAAGGAGTCGAGAGTTGGCTTTAAAATTACCAGCTCCTTCCTGAACAAGGACAGGGAGTCCGGAATCCTATAGTTTCTCTTATTTTTAAGTATACGTTTATAAAAATATAAAAAAAATTAAAATGATAAATTAATTTTTGCATGTTTAAGTAAATATATATATATATATATATAATATAATATATACAGTTAATATATATATATTATTATATATGTAATATATATATTATATATATATTATATATATATATATATATATATATATATATATATATATATATATATATTAGTGGCCTCTCTACCGTTGGAACTGCTGTGATTCAGCACCCCCCAAATATAAATAAACATACTAAATAAATGTATAACGTACGTTATATTTGTAATGTTATGCAAGTGCGCATTGCAATAAAAGAAAATCAAATAAGCTATGGCTGCAAGATTGCAGCCTCGCAGCCCAAATAACCAGCAACGAGCTTACAGGAAAATACTTAGATTATATTACATGACTTGTTAATAAGCATTACAAGAATAAGAATATATTTTAGTAGCTGCAGATCACGCAGATAAGGGTGCATCTGCATTCTACGATAAATATTATTGAAGAATATTGAAGCTAAACTTTATGTATTTTCTAATAAGTCATACGCGGGATCTCTCTCTCTCTCTCTTCTCCTCTCTCTCTCTTCTCTCTCTCTCTCTCTCTCTCTCTCTCTCTCTCTCTCTCTCTCCTCCTCTCTCATCTGCTTCTCTCTCGTCTCCTTCTCTCTCTCTCGTCTCTCTCTCTCTCTTCTCTCTCTCTCTCTCTCTCTTCTCTCCTCTCTATATATACATAAAAATTATATATATATATATATTAAATATATTATATAAAGATATATTATATATGGATATATATATATACCGTATATATTATAGATTTACTAGGCTATAAAATATACTATGTTCTATCTTATGAGTATAGTATATATTATATATAGTTTAGAGTCTAATATATATATATATATGAGTGTAGTATAGACTAACTGAGCCTCCACGACTAAAAGCTTAACTTTGAAAGTTTTGATTAGGCTAACACTAAATTTTCTTTCATAGTAAATATCTTGGAAA
This sequence comes from Trachelipus rathkii, assembly GCA_015478945.1. Classification (NCBI taxonomy): domain Eukaryota; kingdom Metazoa; phylum Arthropoda; class Malacostraca; order Isopoda; family Trachelipodidae; genus Trachelipus; species Trachelipus rathkii. Next base: position 50,495 of record JABUQX010024746.1, on the reverse strand, counting down.
AAGAGAGAACGCAAAGATGAGAAAGAAAACAGCGATCATAAAAAAATTACTTCCTCTCTGATATATATAGTATATAGGTTATATATAGATATATTAATATATATACAGATATATATATAGTACCTATATATATATATAATATACTATATAATATATTAATATATATATGTGTGGGGTGTGGTGTGTGTGTGTGTGTGTTGTGTGGTGTGGTGTTTGTGTGTGTGTGTGTGTTGTGTGGTGTGGTGTGTGTGTGTGTAGGTGTGTGTTGTGTGTGTGTGTGTGTGTGTGGGGGTGTGCAGATAGCAGCATCTAAAATTTCAATATATATTTATGTAGATAACGAATGAAATTTCGATGAAAATATCTGACTAACACATTGTGAATGCGGATATAGAAACCACACACACACCTCAAAAAAAAAAAAAAAAAAAAAAAAAAAAATATTATATATATAATATTTATAATATATATATAATATAATAAATAATATATATATATATATATATAATATAATATATATATATATATATATATATATATAACCGTATATACAATATATACTATATATATGTATATAACTATATATATATATATATATATACCCGTGTTATATATTCAAAGGTTTGGACTATGATCGTTCAAAATATCTTGAGACAAATAATTATTAAATGTAAGGATTTGATCAATATTTGTGAATTTTTTTCTATACACAACATCAACAAATCAAAATAACGATCATGGCTAACTAATAAACATTTAAAACCAGTTATTTATACAGTAAAATACAGACTATTATAGTTAAGGTTACCATATTTTCTGAACGAAAAAAATCGGGACACCTACAACTACACATCCATACTATGTATATTATATATATATATATATTATATTATATATAATATATATATATAATATTAATATATAGTATATATATAAATAATTTTTATTATATATTACATATTATATATATATAAATATATATATATTATGATTATAATAATACACATAATATATTTAATATATATATTAGTATAATTATATATAATATTATAAGTAACTGACTGTCATCAGACATTCTCTCTCTGCTCTCTCTTGCTCTATAGTAATATATATATATATATATATATATATAGTATATAATAGATATATATATATATATAAATATATTATATAGTAATATATATATATATATATATATATATATATAGTATATAAATTTACGCCGGAGACACTTACATTTAGTTTGGCTCTTCATTGGTGGGTTTTTTGTAATCTTTTTTCGGTAATGAATGAATTTTCCTTATTCAATTCGCTTTCTCCGAAGGATCAATCTTTATAGTGAAAGAATATATGAACACAGTTATAGCTCATAGTTATTTGGTAATTAAAATATTTATGAGAGTTGTGTTTTATCGCTGTCCATTCAAGCCTTCTCATTATTAAAGAAAAAGCAGCTCTCTTTCCGTCGACCCATTTGTTCCGGCATATCTCAAAGAAGAAATTCCACTCAGTTTAAGAATGGGTAGAATAAGGTATATTAGTCCAATAAAATAGTAAAAATTTTAAACCCAACATTCGACTGGATGCATTCCTCTTGACCTCCAGGTTGGACAAACTTCTGGTCTGCAAATACTTGTTTAACATAGAACGAACTCATCGTATAATAAGTAGTCTCATGCAAGCTGTAAGTTGTGGCATAAGTTCAAAGAATAAAAATGGGTATGGTGTATTTCCTCTCCAGACTGGGCGATTTCTGCAAGGTCAAATCAGGTGAGAGAGATTTTCAATTATCGATAGGTTTGATCCATTTATTTAAATACTCAACTCCAGTTTTATGAAAAGTATACACATATTGTCTAAATTTTGCTACTTCTGATCCAAGTCCCTCTTTCTCCAATTTTTTAAGTATTGATGATACGGCTGTCGTAATAAAACAGTCTTCACATTTTGGATGTAGATTTCTCAACAAATCATTTAAGACTGAGATTACCTCAAAAATGGTAATTGTTTGTCCTTCAATCTTTTCGATGCATGTATGAAAAGTTGATGCCTGGTTATGAATAAAGTAAAGGCCACGCTTCCTGACAAAGGGTTTTTCCACAAAAGTTTTTTCTTATGATAAATGGGCATTTTCTTCTTGAGACTCGAAAGAACCGATTCGAGGTGAAACATAGATAACAAGCGTTCAACTGCGGGAAGTAGAGCAAGCCACCTTGTTTTGCTATATCCTAGAATTTTCTTGTAGTCACTATCCACAAATTCGCAAAATTCTTTCAATGATTCAAACCATAACTGTGTAGAGATAAAAATGAGAATATATTTTAGAGACAATTATGTCGATATCAACAGGTAGAGTATCAGCAGCTGTTTGAATAGTATTGTGAAGAATGTGAGCGGTACATCCAACCCCAAGTAAATTATGACCCAGATTTTCTTTGAGTTTTGCTAAAACATTATTAATACCCCTCCTGTAAATACCACCAAAGTTGCTATTAGTATTATCTGCACAAAGAGCAATAGCTTTATCAACTGCATTAACACTTTATAAACTATCAGTTAAGAAAAACGAAATAATGTTTGACGTTTCCCCAGGCAATGATTTCAGATCGAATAGTTTCACTTAAAATACCTAATTAAAATGGGGCATAATTTGATTCCCTTATGGTTAGAGGTATCGCTCATAATGGAAATAAAACTACTTTTTTGAATATCTGACAAGAGTTTTGATAACGCAACAGGAGTTAAAACATTTAATGTGATTGCCTCAGCTTTAGTACGAGCGCAGGTGAATTTAGGGTCAAAGCAGCACTAAATGAGTTTAGATGTACAATCCATTGATTTGAAAGACTGATTATGTTGTACCAAATGATAAGCGAATGTTCCTTCAGCAGCCGCTAATTTAACTTCTTTGTCACCAATCGTTTCACTCTTAAAAAAAGTTGTTAAACAGTGAACTAGATGCACTGCGCGCAACGCATTTTTATGCTTTCACTAT
>JABUQX010024746.1:27500-42500 GCA_015478945.1 Trachelipus rathkii | reverse complement strand
ACAATTATATGGGTGTGATGGTTGTGTAGGGGGAGGAAATTCCTTAATAGGAACTTTCACTGGGAAAAATGTTAAGTTTTTTACTTACAACTTTGTTATAAAATGAAAAGTTGTGGATGGATTTTAATTATTTTTTCAGTGTATACAGCTGAGTTATGTTAGTTTTAAACTGGCACAGTAAATCTTTATTTCAAACAGTACATAGGGGTTAAATCACATGGCTCTAACTTGTTCCTAGCACCACATAAAATCGCATTAGGGATGAAATAGGGACAGTATTGTTATTCTTATTTTATGTATTTATTATGAGTGTTTTAGCTATTTTTAACTATAATAAATAGTTAGCCCTATATTAAGAGGTAGAATATTAAAATGAATTAAATTTATATGCAAAATATGAATTTTAAGAAGTGTCCCTATGATGAATAGGGGCACCACATTTTTATTCTTATTTTATGTATCATTATATAGACATTTTTAATACTTATGACTAATTTTAATATAATAAACATTTACCTATATTAAGTAAAAATTAAAATAAATTAAATTTATACACAAATATGAATTTCAAGAGAGGTCCCTATTCACCCCCTTATGGTGTCCCTATTCACCTTCTATTTTTTTTTTTTTTTTTTTTTTTTTTTTTTTTTTTTTTTTTTTTTTTTTTTTTTTTTTTTTTTTTTTTTTTTTTTTTTTATTTTTAGTTGAAAGATTTGATTTTTTTTTTTCTGGTTGTTTTTTTTTTTTATCAAGGAATGTCCGAATGAGCTTCATTTAAACTTAATTAACTATTATTTATTATTATTATTATTATTACTTTGACATAATGAATATAACATAAATGTTTTATGTAATTTAACATAATATTTTCTTTCTCACCTAACATTATTAAGCTATTGTATTTGTATTCTTCTAAATTACACATTAACTAATGAATTTACCTTAGTTTTAACATCAATGAGATGATATTGAATAGATGAATAGATGAGCTCCGAATCACAGCGATAAAAGATGCAATGATTGAAGGTGATGGGTTAATAGATAGTGGGTTAGATAAGTCACGTTATAACAATCAAGTCTGGTCACGTCAAAAATAATGAAGTCCAGTCTCAATGAATGATTTAATGTATATCGCTCGCTAATTGTATATTCTATCCCTCTGCTTGTAACTGAATGAGCACCTCTTTTGACTATATCTTGTTTCTTCGTTATATTGTGACTTTTAATTCTTTAACTTTTGCAAAAGATTTCTTTTATTCTTTTATTATCGTAGCTCTAGGAAGGTCTATGTATTATAACAATACATATAGCGGGTTTCACTGCGGCGGCGGTGACCGTCGGACCACTTTAGGTTAACTTGTCTCCCGACTATCCCTAAATGCACCTTCTTTGGAAATTTTTTTTTTTTTGTAATCAGCCTATACCTCGAGCACACAACAAAATAATAATGTAATTTAATAATAAAAGTTTTATTAACAGTTTGAATAACGCCGAGTGCTGACCGTGGAGGAGTGACAGCGGACCACATTTGAGGCGGTGACTCAGGAAAAATCGTTCTAATTCGTATCTTATTACGTATATTTTCAATTTAATTTTAATTTTTACTTAATATAATATTATCTATGTGAGTATTAAATTCGATAATAAGTTAATAAAAATGTCTATGATAATAAATCGAATATAACTGTAAAGGTGGTGGATTCACCCTCTCCGCCTAAAATTATTGACACTGAACGTTTGTGTTTATTAATCTTATTGTTTTTAAAAAATTTCTCATTAATTTACAGTAATTTTTTTACATTTATGTTGCTATAGTTATAAAATGTCATAATAATACGTTAAAAATTACGAAAACCAGATGGTTAGGTCCGAGGCCACCTCCATCAATTTTTACGGCGGGGTAGAATCGGACCAAGTTAGCTGGCCCGTTTTTTGCCGACTAATAGCTGTTGGATCAAAAATTTACCTTGCAAGTTTAAAGCTAACATCCGATATATCACTGAAAAATAAATTAAAATCGATCCACAATTTTTTATTTTATACCGAAGTTAAAAAACTCACCTTTTTCAAAGGTGAAATTCTATTGAGGAAATTTTGTACCCTAATTTCTAAAATTTTTTTAAAAATATAAAAAAGTTTTAGAATTTAATATGATCTAAATAAAACATTGTACTACCGCGTGGCTATAAAATGAGCCCGAAAGATAAGAATTTTTTTTTTTTATTATTTTATTTTTAATTTAGAGTTGGACCGAATCACCCTCTAAAAGAGGCGGGGCCGGTACCGCGCGACGGCTATATCAAACAATGAGACCTTGAAGAAACACATTGGCAGTGTGGCCATTAAAGCAAACAATGATGATGTCAGAATTATCATGTTTTCTACATCTACACATTTTTCTCTCTCTTCATTCATATAACAGAATATTAATGTAAGTGTGCACTTTCCTTCAAACATGTAACAGTTCATTCATCACTTGACTTATAAATTCTCTCATTTGTTTGTACATATTGTATATACCCTACATTTCAGTCTGCTCAGTTTTCACGGAAAAATAAACGTGATAACACGTTTTACAATTCTTACAATTAAGTTAAGGTCTTCTTTTTCCCGACTGAATTTCTTCTTATCATTTTCATCAAATATTCAATATCGTATACACTATTTCACTTACTTGACTTGACTTAATCTATTCATATCTTTTTCTTTTTAGGGATTTAAGTTAGCACTCTTTTTCATCTTCTTTATGTACTTCGACAAAGGTTGCTTAATGAGATCTCTCCATTCTGGTTATTATTTACATCTTTCTCTTGATCCTCTTCCGCTTTTCTTCTTTCGTTTCCCTCTGGTACATAATAGATGCTGAATGAATGTGACCAATCTTTCCACTCAGTTTTACCCTTTCTATGTCCAATTTTCTTACCAATTTCAGTCATTGGACCGAGATAGCTCGTTTCATCAAAATTTCCATTAATTTTTGGGTACTTGTTGCCAATTTATTTTATTAGGAAGAAAAAAAAATCCCGCCCATCCTAATTTTTGTTAACAAGCATCTTTTCCTTTCTATTCATTAGCTATTTACCCTTTTATTCATCCACCAACAACATTTTCTTCAGCCCATTCCTGTGACACTTAGTACATTTTTTTATTGTTCACATCGTTTGCATTTCTTAATCCATGTCCTTTCTTCAACACTAAGAACAAAAATTGCATCTTCACATCTTTCGCATATGTCATCTTTATACATTTAATCTAAATCCTTACTCATACCACATTCCAACCTTTTATGTCTATTCTCCACTTATTAACATTGTCTTCTTCTCTTTCACCTTGTCTACCCCTCTCTGACATCATCTGTAGAAGTTCTTTACATCTTATACCTCTATTTATCTTGCCGTTGACTTACCTTTTTTCATTTCTACTTCGTTTCTCTTCCTTATTGAGCATGCCCTGTATTTCGATCATACTTTGTCTATTCTTCCACAATTCTTCTTTTTCATTATCTTTTTAGTATCCTTCACTCTGCAGATTTTGTCATGCCATTTTTGTTTCTAATATTCTTGATATTCCAAACTCGACTGTAACCACCAATCCAACATACCAATAATCTGTTCTTCCCACTTTTTCAGTCTTGCTGAATACAACAAATGCGCTCCTTTTACATCCTTTCCCCACTCTCTCATCAGCTTATAATACACACCCATCGAGTTTTCATACCATATAACATACTTCTTTCACCGTCGTTCTTCTTCCTCTATTCGAATTTTTATAATTTAGCAACACATTGATCTCTCAACTCTTTTATGAACTGGCCGGTGTATACCTATTATCTAATGTGCTAAATATAACTTCACCCACCCTACTTTTTGATACATCACTTATACTAGGTTCTTCGAGCTTCTTCGCTCACCCTCCACAATGTAATCTTTATCATATAACCCTTTGTCGCATACTATCCATTAATTCTACCAATCCACCTTTTCTCCTCCAATTTTCTCATAATTCCTTTCTTCCCGGCAAACACACTGGAATTTACCACATATTTACGTTCTCTATCTCCCTATTTGTTCATTCACACCCCCAATTATGATAATTGAAGGGTTAGCAGAGATGCGCTTGCGATTAATGTAATAAATCAATATATCAATGTTATGTAATTTTTTCAAATAATATTTCATTGCAATTCCGATCATTTAAGTCATTTTTTATATATTCTATAACAATTACAACAATAATATGAATTTACTTAGTTCTTAAATCATATGATATGATATTGAACTAGAATGAATAGGACCGAATCACAGCACCGATTTAAAGATGGCAATGATTAGAAGGTGATGGGTTATAGGATAGTTGGTAAGCGTTATAAAATCAGTCTCGGTCACACGTCAAAATACATGAAGTCCAGTCTCAATTGAATGAATTTTAATGTATATCGTCGGCTAATTGTATATTCTATCCCTCTGCTTGTAACTGAATGAGCACCTCTTTTGACTATATCTTGTTTCTTCGTTATTACTTGTGACTTTTAATTCTTTTAACTTTTGCAACAGATTTCTTTTATTCTTTTATTATGTAGCTCTAACGTCATTATTATTTTCTACTAACAATACTATATATCAAACTTAATAATTATAATGCTTTATGTAAATGCAACACAATAGAAAATTTATACAGAAAACAAATGATGATGTGCAGACAATCACACTGCTTACTATCTTTATTATTAATCTATTGTTAGAATTGCATTATTATTTATTTGTATGCTTATGAGTTATGACCTACTATAGTCCCATGATTTTCAGAAAAAAATTCTAAAAAGTGTATTTGGGAAAAGGAGGGAGACATGTTTTACTTAACGTGTCCCAATTCATCCCTCCCAACACATTGGGCGGGGTGAATTGGGACAGTAAAATTCTTGGGTTGAATGGGGACACTAAATATAAAAATAAAAAAAATAAAATTAAAATTTTTTCTTGTCATAATAGCAGCGTAGTACTACAAGTTTTATTTATATTATCTTTAATTCTAGAGAGTTTTTATATTTTTAAAAATTATATATAATGTATTAGTGAGTTTTTCTTAACTTTGTTATAAAATGAAAAGTTGTGGATAGATTTTAATTATTTTTTTCAGTGTATACAGTTGGGTATGTTAACTTTAAACTGGCAAAATAAATCTTTGTTTCAACAGTTACATAGTGGTTAAAACTGGTTGCCTAACCATTGTGATTCTTATTCTTATGTATTATTATTGACTCATTTTTATTACTTAGTGCAGGCCTGCTGTGTTCTAGCTACCTATATTAAGTTAAAATTAAAAAATAAAAAATAAAATATATAAAAATTAATATATTTTTGTTCAACGGACGAAATAGCAAAAAATTGCCTACTTTTGCCAACAATTTGAGAGTGTTGGGGTGAATAGGGACACACAAATTTTACTTTTTATTTTAGCTACTTTGTCTGTAATACGGTACTTATGGTAATTTTAAAATATATACACAAAATGTAGTTTTATTAAACGTAAAAATTAAAACATTGCATATTAAATTTTGTATATATATATGATATATATAGGTGTTAGAAAGCTTCATATATAATAATAATATATTTAAAATATAAATTATATATATATATATATATATATATATTATTATATACTGGTTTACAATAATATGAATTCCAAGAGACTATCGTATTATAAGTAGTCCTCTTCACCTATCAGAAAACTCATATGAGCTCATTAAACTTTATAAATTTAACTCATGTGTGTATTGAATTACATTTATTATCCTTTGTTGTGCTATATAACCTACATAGGCCCATGATTCTTCTGAGAAAAAATCAAAAAAAATGTATTATTAAAGAGTGAGCAGTTTTGCTCAAAGATGTGCCAATTCACCTCCGAAGCTATTTTTTATTACATTAGTATCGTTAGTAACCAGTAAGAAGTGTATTTAACATTTGGTGACAGCAGGATATTAGCTCTAGATTTTTTCTTTTTTTTATTCAATTTCAAAAATTTCATATTTTAATTTAATCCAAATACTTATTATTTGAATATAGGGTCGGGCGGGGTGACCAGGCCCGCCTCTTCAGGAGGGGTGATTGGTATCTTCTAAATTAAAAAATAAAAAATAATAAAAAAAAAAAACAATTCTCGGTGTTTAATAGCCACACGGTAGTATTACAAGTTTTATTTAGACCATTGTGTTTCTAAGAAAGGTTTTTATATTAAATGTCCATGGAATAAAAAAATTTTTTACAATAATGTCCTGTCAATAGGAATTTACTTTTGAGTTTTGTGGGTTTTTGGGATTTCTTTATGTCAATGAAAACATTGTGGATTGGATATTTAATTAATTTATCAGTGGATACATCTAGCTATGTTAGCTTTAAATGGCAAGTAAATTTTTGATCCAAACCGTAATTTGGCCAAGATCACGGGCCTAACATTGTACGATTCACCCCGCTGTTTTAAACTTGAATGGAGGGGCTCGGAAAACCCATTGTTTTTCCGTATTTATTGGACAACTTATTCATTTACTTTTTTTTTTTAGCTAAAATTAATTTAAACAAAATAAAATGTTTAGTTAATATTAATGTAAAATTTTAAAAAAAAAAAAAAAATAATTGTTTACATAAAAAACACGAATGGCTTAAAAAATGTGTCAATTATTTGAGACGGAGAGGGGTGATCGGTACCACTGTTTATTTAATTTTTTATTCTTATTATTTTTATTTATCATTATTGAGATTTTTATTTCTCCTTCTCGGATTTTATATGATAATAATTTATATAAAATTAGTAAAAGTTGAAAATATCAAAATTTGAAAATTTATACGTAAATTTAAAAGTGGAATCTTAAACAGCCTATGGAATTTTAAACAGTGTATGGTCCGATTCCATGTCCCCTCAATGGTGAGTCCAGCCTTTCACCCCCCCTCAGCATCAGGGTGCATCCTGCAGCGTTATTCAACTTTTAACTACAAAATATTCATTAGGGATTACATATATTAGTTTGTGTTGTGGTTTGACTCCACCCTTGTTATGCGATTAGGGCCGTGATTTTCAAAAAAAAATTTCCAAAAAGTGCATTAGGGGAGAGTCGGGAGACCAAGTTATGCCTAAGGTGGTCCGAGTCAACCGCCCGATGCTACTTTATTTTCTAGACCACAATATATCCGAGTCTTCATATACTAAATATTCTACCTCTTATTTATTGTGAGCTACCTAATAACTGGCATCAATTGGCTTTAGGCTTAGTTAGCTAATGTTGATAGACCTATTAGAAATGTAGATTTGTTTAGCATTGTTAGATTAGAGCTTTAAAAAAAAAAAAAAAAAGTTTTGTTAGGTAGCTGCTATTGAGACGTTGGATGTGACTGGTTCTATCAACTACAGATAAGTTGGAGTGTTTCTGAATGACTGTTGTATTATATGCATTAATATATTACTATATTATATAGTTTTGTTAGACTAGTTCAGTGTGATAATCAAGATCATGTTGTTGCTTACATTCTATTTTATATATTTATAATATATATAGCAATATAGTATCAAGGTTCTTTATATTACAACTTAAATAAAAATTTGAATTATGATATATTATATACTATATATATTATACTTATATATATATTATATATTATAACTAATATATATATATATATAATATATAATATATATACCTAATATATTACATATATTATATATAGTTATATTAGTCTATATTATATATTATTATATACCTATATACTATATATATATTATTAATATATTATATATTATATATATTATATATTAATATATATATATATATATACTATATATATATATAATATATATATATATATTATAGTCCTTCAACTAAATCTATATATATATATTAATACTATATTATATATATATATATATATATATATTATATATATATAATATATATATATATATATTATATATATAGGTTATTATGATACGGTACTAATATATATATATTATATTATAATATATTATATATATATATATTAATATATTTATAATATATTACTATATATATATATATATAATATATATCATTATATATTTATATTTTATTATATACTATTATTATATATATATTTATATATATATATTAGGGATTTGCCGAATATTCGGTAAGTGCTCCGGCTTGGCCGGAATTCCGGCCTTTTTAAAGATCTCCCGCTCCGGCGCCGGAGAACACTAGTCTCCGGCTTTCTCCGGCGGAGGAGACAAAGGAGACCATATTTTTTTAAAAGGGTACTAGCTTCTTAAAAACAAATTATATCTTTAGATATTTTGTTGTTTCTGTAGTGAAATATTTTAAGTCAACCCTAATAACTATATAATATACTATAATAATATATAAAAATATCCAATTAGACCTTATGAACATTTACCTAAGTAACTCGAAGCACAAGTTTTTGATATCAAGCTTACAACCCCTACAAAAAATGCACTTTTGATAAATTAGTTTTAAAATTACAATACAGAATATAACACGACTAATTCGAGTATTAAAGAACTTTTAAACTAATGCCATATATCTGACCAAAAAAACTAAAAAATTCATGAAAAAATATATCCTTTCTCTTTCAGTATCTCTCCAGTGCTTTTCAATTATTAAATAACTTTGAAGTGGACATCTCTCTCTCTCTCCGTCTCTCTCATCTCTCCCTCTCTCACATCTCTCCCTCTCCTTCTCTCTCTCTGCTCTCTCTCTCTCTTCTCTCATCTCTCTCTCTTCTCTCTCTGTCTCTTTTCTCTCTCAGCTCTCATCTCTCTCTCTCACTCTCTCTATCTCCTTCTTCTCCTCCCTCTCTTCGTCTTATCTATAAATGGTACTGCTCTTCTTCTCTATTTCATCTTTAGCAATCATCTGGAAGAATTTCTTACCTTCTTCATTTCACTCACATGACTCTCTCTCCTCACTGACACTCTATTCTATCTCTTCTTTCACACATACTTTCCCTCTATCCTCAAAATCTCTCTTCTACTCTTCTCTTTTTCGCATCCCTCCTCATCTCTCTCTACATCTTCTCTCTCTCTCTCATCTCTCTCTCTCCTCTCTCTTCTCTCTCTCTCTCTCGTCTCTCTCTCTACTCTCTCTCTCTCTCTCTCCTCTCTCTTCTCATCTGCCTCTCTACTCTCTTCGTCTCGTCTCATCTCTCATCTTCTCTTATCACTCTTCTACTCTCTCTCTTTCTCTCTCTCTCTTCTCTTTTCTCTCTTCTCTTCAACTCTTCTCTCTCCTTTATATAATATATATATATATATATATATATATTATATAATATATTATATACTATATATATATATATACTATATATATATATATACCTATATTATAAAAATTGGTAAAATCTGAAAGAATAACTTTATAGAAGTATCAACTAGAATTTTTTTGAGAAAAATTAATTCAGCCGCATTAGTCAAAGTCCAGTGAAAGCGAAAGTTACATAGCTTATGCATTGCTATTTAAGTAACTCTCTAATATTTAAAATCAGATGCTCATTTCAGTTGTGATGAAGAAACAGGATCTGATCAGCTAGGTTGGAGAGACAAGGCGATTCCTATTACTATGTAGAAACTATGTTCTTCTTGGCTAAAAATTCTACACGCTAAATACACTTGAAGGTGGAGCAAGAAGACAATATTCCAAGTAATTTCAGGAGCCGCTCTTTCAGCATACGGGCTTTCTTTCTTTCGCTATACAGTGTCCTGTAGTTTGCGGATTTTTCGTATCAATAAGTGGTGCTCAAAATTATTATCACCCAATGTTTGATAGTATTTGTCTAATTCTGTTGTTTTCTCTACTGCTGCTTTACATTTGACATTTTAACTTTTTTCTCCTTTGATCCAGTTCCAATTGGTTTCATTGTATCTGATATTAATTTTTATTTAACGATTTTTACAAATTGAATCAAAGCACTTCCAAAAAATTGAATGTGTTTCCGTTCAATAATCTGCCGTTTTCAATTTTCGAATTATTCATGTGAATTGTAATCATAGGACTGTCATTTTGAACTCATTCAATTTTGTTCATTCAGAATGCTGAGTTAATGTAATATTTTCTGTTGTTTTATTAAAGATATATTACTTTCTTTGGCACAAATTTTCAGGTATTTATTCTGATCCAATAAATATTCAAAGGGAGCTATTTGTATTGTGGATTTTAGAAATCGTTCGCAGTAACATAAAGTATCTCGTCTATAATGGTCACCAAAACGTTTCAGATAACAAAATTTAAAGTTCATCTTTATATTTTACACGGCATATCCTCCAGTTTTTGCTAAATAATATTGACAATGCATAATTGCACAGGCTATACAAATAAATAATATCATCCCCTAGTGTTGTACTTGAATACTTAAATTATTTTTAGAATAAAATATATGTTCTCACATTAGCTAAATGCACTTGCTTACAGAATTGCTGAATTATAAAAATTATTTTTCTGATTTAAAGAATATTTAATAATTGCAATTTTGTTGGCTCGTATGTTGACTTATGAGATATATATGCACGAATTCCATCTCTGTCTTCACAATCTTGGATGAGGCTTGATATTATTGGGCAAATTAGAATTGTTGAATTTCCGTTAAAATTTAGATTGTAGCAATTGGTGATAAGAAAATATCTCTGGCACAAATACAGACTGAACATCAGAACTGATTTAAATATTTAATTGATATTTGAGAAAATCAATTAAAGAATATTAGCTGTAAGGAATGATAAAACATGTCCAATTCCTCCAACACTTCTTCCTTTCTTACATTATGTATTGTTTGGTGCTTTATCTGTTATATATCATGAATAAATTTTTTTATTTTACAAATTCTGCTCTTAAGTGTTTAATCACTTTTTAGACAAATTTTATCAAATGAGAAAACACTAAAAAATGTAACTTAATAATGTTCCACTCTTTCCTTGAAAATCTTTATCAATCCAATGCCCTGACATATTATAAAGCTTTTTCATTTGTTATAAGGAGCACAGTCATATATTGATGTTAGACTCAAAGGCGAATATCGTGCTTCATTTTTCTTTACCCTTTCACTTATCATTGGGATAAATCTCTATCTGAAAGTACCTCCAGATGGAATATTTTAATGATAGGCATACGTGCTTTTTCAGCTCTTAAATATCCAATGTCTTCAACAAAAGAAAATGGAGATTGTCCACATCAATCAATTCCCCAATTTTGAAAATTTACTGTGTCTTCTATATTAATTTCCCAAATCTTTGTTTAATCAGTTATTTCAAACAGAGTGTAGGCTGAAGAAATCTTTATTTAATAGAGGTAGAAGTTGTGATGATAAGGGTGGACATGGATCATCATCTGCTGTGTCTCGTGATTAATGTTTTCTTTTATTTCGCTAATTTAAATATCTTTCTTTACACATAATTTCTTTTATCTTAAAAAATAAGTATGTTTGTTTCATCTCCAAGATGATCCAGTAAAGGTTTGTGCTTAATATTTTTGAACGTTTTTGGGTTTCCTCATTGATATATGATAATTCCCAGTGCGCACAAGTAGTTCAACTCACCGGGTTATAGCCCTCTTAGGAGATGTTAACTTTAAAGTAGTTATAGTTGAGGATCGGATTAAGGAAAGGTGCAATGATAATTGCATAGCTAGGAGTCAATACTTCATATAAACTATATTTATATATTATATTATATAGCAACCATACATATATATATATATATATATAATATATATATATATATATATATATATATATATATATATATATATATATATTTATATATATATATATATAATATATATACTGTATAAGTATGAAATTGGAAAATTTCATTCTACACGGCGGGATCCGGGCTCGGCCCGGAATCTTAAGAATTTTTCATTCTTTCAAAATGGCAAAAAACCCGGCCAAATTCACTCTCGGTAGCAATCACTAATATATACTATATATATAATATATATGATATTATTATTCTATATATATATATATATATACTTATATATATATATATAGTATATAATATATATATCCTTTTACCAAACCTTATAGATTTTTAAAATTTAAAATACATTTGATATTGAATTTTATGCATATGAATAGTCTATAAACTTTCTTGCTCTAATAAGGTATATATAATTATATGAGAGACTTCTGCACTAATTATGTTATAATTTAGTATGTAACTATGTATAGGATAGCCTATGTAGACCTATTGAAAATATTATGCTGAACAATTATTCGTGAAAAATAGGCTACCTATTAAATATAATAGATAGCTACTATATTAACCCAAACGAATTAAATAAAAGTTTGTTTTTGCTGTTTAATGAAATAAAAGATTTTCATTTGTAACTCATTGTTAATAGCTCTAATTTATTTGTTTTTGAAATTTTGATAAGTGGATAATTTAATCAATTTTTGAAATTAATATTTGGTTCAAGATTTACAAATGATGATGATCATTGAAAAATGAGCTTTTTCAGGTGAAATTCTATTTCTTTGTGAACCAAATTGCCTAAGCATTCACTCACTAGATAGAGAGGAGCATAAGTATTTTCTTACAAGAACTGGAAGAAAGTATTTCTCTTGCTTTTCTTAAATTTAATATACCTGAAAGCTTTACAGTACTTGTAAACTAATAGAGTAGGTATGTCTAATGGTATTCTTAGTGAAATGATGCTATATAGGTAATTTTAGAGGAAATGGTAGACTAGAAGACTGCTCTAACCTCCAGCCAGAGTAAATCGTTTTAAGGTGGATCATCTGTCCTCCAACCAGATTTTTTGCCAGATTTACAACACTAATAATAGTAATATAAAAAATTTCCACCTTTATAATATCAAATATTGTTTATTTCATAAGCCTTTTCCCTAATGTGAAGTATTTTTGAACAACTAACTGTTAACAGTAGATTTTACCGCAAAATCAAAAGCGGGAAAAGAAATCAATTAGCCATCATCAAAGGTCCGAAATGTTATTGTGATGTTGTTTATAAATGTGCAAAACATTTTATTCATTACTACGTAAGGAAACTTTCTGTACTATTTTAAATGCGATACCTTTATTACACTTTCATTTAAAATATTGAATAGTATTTGAAAATGAGACTATTAGCACGAGCACAACAAAAATGATTTTATTCTCAATATTATTCTCATTACCGTTGTATAGAAAAGTTAAATAACACTCAGTTCACATATAAAAGAAACTTCTCACTGTTTATTTTCCAACAAAAACAAACGGCAAAGAAATCTGTAGTTCTTTTGTATAATAATATATTTCTTATTCACCAGTATAAGTTATGTATGGCTTTATAAGAGTATTCTTTTTTACTTATAATAATATTGTACGTAACAATAGTCATATAAAGAAATGCTTTTCTAAAATATGTAATATAAATATCTATATATATATATATATATATATCTATGTATATATAAAAAGATCGCAATACTAAATATAATAATATATATATATATATATAATATAATATATATTATATATATATTTCTATACCACCTTTCTGTCAGGATGGGTAAGGTGCGTAGCATGCACAGAAACAGAATAGTAGTAGAAGCTAGGGTTGTCCCGACAAAAAACAGTCCAGCCTTACTGCCCCTTTATACCTTTTAGTGAGAACTCGTTTTAGTTAATGATACTGATACTTCAAAAATCAACTGTAATTGATACTTCAAAATTGCAACTTGATAATGATACATGGTATCCGGATGCATCACTAATATTAATATATATAAACTTATATTAATTATATATATAATATATATATATATATACTTATATCATACTATATTAATATTATATAATATATATATATATATTATATATTATATATATATATATTTATATAATATTATATATTAATTATATATAAGTTAATTTATATTTGGTTGTTTTTTTAAACGATTTTATTAGTGTATATATACGTGTATATATATTTTTTTTTTCAGATAAATTGTCATTATTAGTAGTCTCAGAGTTTAAAGTTTTTATAAATTTACAATGAGTTACCAAATGGCCAAGCAGTCTGTCAAGTAAGTTATTATTGTTTAGCAAATGCAAAGTAAAATAGCTTAAAACATAATGTAAATAAAATAAAAAAATGTTTAAATATGATTTTAATTATATAAATTCGTAAATTAAATTTCAGGACTTCACAGCTTTAGTCCAGGCAAATGTATATCTAACCAATTTAACAAATCGTTTATATAGCTACATTTTTAAGTGTTTGTTGTCAACCATAAAAAGAATATGGAAAATAAATGAGATTTGTTTTTTTGTATAATTTTTGATCCCCTGAACACAACAACATCATATAGTTCATTCCCATTAAGTCTATTTGTTTTCCAGTGTTCAGAGTGGGATATCACAATAACGAGCAGACTGCTCCTTCAGGAATCCAAAATGAAAGCGTTGCTAAATGTGGGCCCACAAGTTCATAAGTGAATGATTCGCATAAATTCTGAGTACATCAAGACGCTTCCCTAGAAAGGATGAGGACATGGAGACTACTGAGCGAGTGGATAGAAGGACAAGGAGGGTCAAAGGATTTGGTCGTTGGATTACATCAGACAAGGTATCTAGTTTGTGTTTAGTTTGTCTATTAATTTGTTTTGGCAATCAAAAGAATAACTTTTATTAATGATATTATTATTTGGGAAATTTTAGCGTGATGATAATAACAACGCTAAGCAGACAGATCAGGAGAGGGGAGTGATATGTTTCCAGAGACTCCTTGAAAGAGGGTATGGAGATACCTAAATCAATTTGATCCTACACAAACAACTGCCATTCCAAACGGTTATCAGAAACCATTCAGATTGCTTTAAACATGCTGTAGTTTAACCTTATCAATTAGTCAGGTACATTATAAATTATATTATTTGGGTACCTACATTTCTGAAATTCCATCAGATTTAAAAACAAAAGTTAAAACATCTTTCCTATATAATAATTAGGATGACCG
>JABUQX010024746.1:0-22500 GCA_015478945.1 Trachelipus rathkii | reverse complement strand
TAGAGTCTCCAAGAATCATAATCGTGAAGCAGTAAATAATAGAATATATAATAGCAATAACTCAATGCAATAATTGTATACCATTAAATTTAATAAATATAATTACATCTGTATCAATAATGTGACGAGATTATAATAAGCTAATGTCATACATTGTTGCATACTATTTGAATTTACTATAAAAAATATAGTTTTTCGAAATGAGTACCGAGTTGAAGCCAGAGTCAAGTAATTTTACATTTAGTAGAACCGTATATATATATATATATATAAATATATATTAATATATATATATAATATATAATATATATATATATATATAAAAAGATTATAATATATATATATAAATATATATATATATATATATATATATATATATATATATATATATATATATAATAAGTATATAATATATAGTAGTATAGCATCAGAATTAGCGACCTTCTATCTAACACAAAACCACCCAAAAACGGATAAGGAGGTGAAGAATAGAGAGATCAAAGGATGCCGCGATGTAAAAAGGTCATGTGTTTGCGATAATTCTATATTCTATAGTTCTATTAGGCTATAGGCCTATATTTTATAGGCTATATTATATATAGCTATATTTTATAGGCTTATATATTCTAGCTTCTAGCACGTGCCGACATATATTGTAGAATACACCGGTCTTAGTTTCTACCCCTAGGTTATGGGGTACGGGGAAGTCGATGTGTTCGTACAGTCATAAAGGTGCGTACGTATAAGTCTTGCTTCATATGACAATATAGGTGTATCTTGACGCTACCCCACCTAATGTAATACTAGTTACCAAGTCTGTAAATGTTAGCAGAGTAGAATCTAGCGTCCTAACGTTTATCATCGGATATCAGCGGCTAGATGTTAGTTGCCCAAATTCAGATAATTTTATTGAGTGACATACTCGGAGTAGAATATCGATTTGAGTAGAGTTGTATTTAAAATGAGAAATGATGCTTTCATACGAGCATAGTGCATCTCTGTTTCTATGACTTATTACCCTACCCCTTTTACTAGCCTTTTGGCGTGCCTACCATGAGGTCTCTACGTCAGCGTAAATACACCCAGGGAATTAGTGAACCTAAACATCCTTAATGTACGTAGTATTAATGTACGGGGTAGAAGACGACCTCTAGATAGATAATTAATCAGATTTAAGAAGTGCTTAGGATATGTGGAATTTAATTATACATAATGTGTAATAAGTAATACTCTCCAACCCCCCATTATCATAACCCATATTCAAGTGTCGATTAATTATATGAATGTAAATGCTCTGAGATAATATTTCAGTTAATTTATATGATATCAAGATTAATTTAAGACATAAAATCTAGACATCTGACTTAAATTCTGAAATTTAACCTGTGGTAATTAAACATACGGATAGAGTCAAACTCCTAAACAAGATAAGATATTGAAATTAATAAAGATCATTACCCTAATCTCCCCTTTACTAATTAATCATTATTTAATATTTTCATGAGTAAGTCATTAATGAGAATAGCGTAGGCGATCGAGATGTGATCTATGATTATAATTTATAAAAAGATATTAGCCAGAGATAGCGATTTGCTCGCTAAATTAGCTAGCAGTTGGCTTATTACATAACGTATAGCGTTTATATGAAAAACTGACAAGCCAATACATAGCGAATTTATTTCATAGCATGGACATAATCACTATCGTCAAAAAAACACTATCATGACGAGTTGAATAAATACAGTGGTATGAATTGATACTCTAAAAATAAGTATTCCCGTAAATAAACTATTCATCAGAAGACTCCAAGTAATGATCACCTCATGAACACCAGCGGGTCAGTTTATGAGATTCAAAGAAAAATGTAGACAAATAAATGATCAAGTAAATCTTAGAACTAAAATATGGGTAGAGTTTATGAAAGTCATCGAATAATTCTTCAAACTTGCAATCTATCTGATTATATATGTTGCACATTTTTGTATCAAATGTTTCAAAGTCGCTAGCGTCAAAGGCGGTGGAGGTCCCGCCCCTTAAATTTTAAAAAAAAAAGAACTTAGATAAGCGGTGAATTAAGGTTGAAGTGAAATAGAGGAGATAATGAAATAGAAATGAGTATGTAAAAAAACAATTGGCAACCATACATTGAATATAGAGGCCGAGCCAGGAGCTGGTGTATTGCGGTTGCAGCAACGAAATGTCGAAATTTGCTATGGACTGCCCTACAATCAAATATAAAGAGATGAAGCTTATTTAACAGATAAATGATATTTGTGTCCTAATACCCTAATAATGCTCAATTTTCATAGTAGGTAGACACAAATTTTTTGTAGATATATCATTTATTGCTGAGAAGTTTCAGTTGGCGATATAAAACAGCCAACTAGACTCCTTCATAGCTTCTGAGCACCGTAAATAATGCTAGCGTTATTCTGTATGAAACACACCCCAGTTATGAGTGTATTGTGCACTTACCTATGTTATAAGATGTTACACGCGTATTAGTCTGAATTTGATAGTCGAATAAAGAGTTAGATATATATTTAAAGTAAAATATAATAATAATAGATTGTCTGTTATGATATCAAATACAAATATTATCCTAATAATATAATTAAATAAATTAATTTCAATATCCAGAGTATAAATACACCAAACCATAATATCTAGCACATTATCTAAGACAAATGACATTTCCTTTACGATCATAGAAAACACATATAATTATTAGATTGGTATCATTAAACACACTTAATAGTTGAGAAAGTATGAGAAGTATTCAGTATTGAAGTAAGTAGATTATATAGAAAATTATATTTAGGAATGAAGTAAAGTATACTCATTCTTATACTTTAATTACACATCTTATGCCAGACTAGCCACCCTTTTAGATGTATTTGTGCACTTGATAATTTTCTGTATATTGCACTATTATAATATTATCAGTCCTGAATACGATTAATCAAAGCTCTATAGTAAAATGAAATAATAATAATAACCTATAATCATAATTACGTGTAGGAATGAGATTATAGTAGAGATTAAGACTAAATGCAATACATGTATAGAATTGATAAATAATCTAGATATCGGCAAATTGTATCTTTATTATTAGGAATACTTCCTAAACATTGATGTCATTGTAGTATTCTAGTACCCCTAACTAAAGAAAATAAAAAAATAACTCCCTTATAACTAGACACTTACTCTCACACCTACACACACACACAAACACACTACACATGCACACCGCTAGTGCTATCTGTATACACACACGCACATCACACAACAACGCCATCACACCGCTAGGCTTATCTATAACATCCGCGAGCAGCACCGCGATTAGAACTATCTTAAAACACAATCATATTTAAAAGCTCACAATTAATATTTTACCTAAGCTTTATCAACACACACACACACACAACACACACACCAACACATCAAACACACTACATCTAATTATTTGAAGCCTCAACTTTTTGATTCCTCAGCGTGCTGAATTTGCATCATCAAAATGTTTCTGCGTTTTAGGCTTTGTGACATTTCTGCTGAGACTTTTATTGATGACCATCTCTCCGCTGTCCTGATACGAATCTTGTATAGGGATGGTGGCCTCAGTCTTTTGATAACGGCACTTTGTTTACTAGCGATAAACAATAACATAGGAGACATAGAAGTGAGCATGATTAACGTAAACCAACTAACGTATACTTGACACTTAAACGTAACTAACACTAAACTAACTAACTGACTACACTACTACATACGAAAGATAATAAAAAAGAATAAGAAATAGAGAAACGAGATAAAAGAAATAAATATATAATATTTATATCAAATAAATGATAAACGGGAAAGCAATTAAGATAAATTAAAGAGACCATTGGAAGATAATAATGGAGAAATTATTAGTACAGTGAAGTTATTAATAAGAGATGGACGGAAGTTTTCAGAGTAATACTTATGAAGGATAAAATATGTCATGGACTCCCGCTACATATGAGTACATAATTTAGATAATACGATAATTAGTATTTAGATTCATTTAATAAATAATAATAATAAATATAATAATAATAATAATAAATAGATAAAATAATATATATAATAATATTAAATAATTATATATTAATTAATATAATTAATAATAATAATATAATATAATAATATAAATTAAAAGAATTATAATTATTAAATAATAAAATATATAAATATAAATTATAATATTAATAATTATAATATATATTAATATATAAAATAATAATAATAATATATATATAATAATTAATATAATATAATAAATATGATAATCTTAAATTAATATAATATAATTAAATAATAGATAAATAAATAAATAATAATAAATTTAAATCATTAATGAAAATAATATTTGAGACGCATCTGTTTACTCTCTACGGATTATGAAGTATATTTGCTACATCTATAAATTAGATATGTTTTTCAGGTGGAACGTTGTAGGGTAAGGCAAAATTTTTTTTGGTGTATTTACAGAGTAAACACCACCATATAAAATATGAGTTCGAGTAAACCTACCCTTAATATATGAGTAGGGTAATCCTCAGCTGCGATTAATAATTAAAAGTAAAAAATTACCAGATAGTTAACAAGGGCATAATAATTATAAATAGATATAATATATAATAATGAAGTGAAAGGAAATTTAAGAATGAATTATATCATAATGGATAAGATATTAAGAACAAATATAAATTAGAATTACAATTATGTAGTTTTATCCTAGGTATATATTTCTCAATCTTGTTTATAGACAGGTGTTTTTTCAGAAGTTGCTGATGATCACGAAATTTTAAATTATTATAATATAAATAATATATATTATATAATTATATAGATTAAATATAATTAAGTTGTAGCTGTATCAACCATATTAATATTACGTGTAGATTTTATATAACGTTATTATATAGTGAATGTATAGAAATATGAATAACATAGTTTTCAAATGACACTCAAAGATGTCTATATGGGACCGCAATTATAGAAATAGATATAATAAGATCCATCCAATTAAGGTAACTTATGGTAATTTTACACCTTTTAAATGGAAAATTTAAAAGGAATATAAGTTAATAAATACAAATAAGACATACGCTCTATCAATACAGCCCCATGCTGCATAAAATAGGTAAATGTAAAACTAGCAGCCTTATGTTGTACAAGTTATAATAAAAACTTAATCACATAGGAACTTAATAGTGGCAGTGTCTTCACTATATTTAGCAACATTAACAATCTAAATGGTTTTATAAAGGTAGAGACAAACTATGTTGTACTAATATTAGTCTGAAAAATATTCAAGTTGCCGAACATTTTATTGATTCCCTTTTTGAGATGGGAATTGCACACTTTGCGACTTGAGTTTAATTCAAGGGATAGTATGATATATCAATCCCATAAAAAGTGTTTATCTATGTGTATGCATGTGTATATGTGTGTATGTGTATGTTTTAAGTTAGGAGGTCGTATACACATGTAGTCTTACATTTTTTGAGTTTCAATTTAAATCTGTATCTCAAACCAAAAAGGCGCAATAGTTCTCATTTACATTAAGATTAACCACGAATATCAAAAGTTTAAGTCTAAAGTGCTTAAAGTCGTTAGAGTAAAAATGGGTGATTTAAAAAGGCCACTCTAAAGCTAACAATTTATTTTAATTTTGCTAGTAGTAATCGAAAAGGATAATGATCTCCTATTAATATATTTATACATTGATAAAATATAAATACAAAATGTTTTGTGTTTTGTTGAAATAAAAACTAATATAGATACTCTTCTGTGTGCCCATGGCAAAAAAAACATTTTGTCATAATGTTATAATGTTTTTAACGAACCAGAAAACATTTTCAATTTATCTCCGAATAAAGAAAATAAATAAAACAATTTTTATTTTTGAGAAATTACATTTTTAAATATATAAAAAACATTGTAATCTAAGAATAAAAAGTAATAGATTTATAAAATTTCACTATGAATATAAAACATGATTTAGGGCTATAATTAAGCAAAGCTCATGAAAAAAAGCACTAGTTAGAAAACATCATAGATACAAAGAGAACACAAAGTACATCATACTTAATGGGTACCCTAAGAGGAGGTGGAAAGGTGACTTGTCAATTTTACTGAAACTATTTATGCATACACCCTACTACTGATTAGTAAAATTATATTAGTAAACTAACCTATATTTTCTTGTTCCAATCTATATTATACATCTGATATTTCACATTAGACCTTGTTATTCTAAAGTTAAAAAACTTTTTTAAAAAACAATTATACATATGACGTCTTAAAAAAGATTAAGTAAGAGAGAAAGTGTGAGAGTTTGATAACAACTATTAGCGTATCTTGTATGAGTTTTGTCACTGGGAAGCATCGAATAACTAACAAAGTACGTCGTATATATAAATTGTATCCGCTTCATTGAAGTAATTAGAAATAAGATAACAGTACTAAACATTGGAAAATTAGAAAAATATAACGTCAGGCCATCATGGATAGAAGGAAATACGCAACAATATTTTATATTTTAGCTGCCAATATATATATATTATATATATAATAATATATATATTATTAATATATATATATAAATATTAATATATATTAAGATATAATAATATAATATAATATTAAATATATATAATATATAATTAATAATATAATATATATAAGTAAATATATATAAATATATATGATACTATATTATATTAATATAAAATATATATTATAATTATTAATAATATATATATAATTTAATAATATATATTATATACTTAGGGTTGATACTAGAAAGGATAAAATACCAAAATCTATAAATATAATATACTACCTAAATAATATGGTATTACATATGATATTATATATATTAGATATAATATATAAATATTAATATTAATATAATATATTATATATATATATTTATATATAATAATATATATAATATATTATATATATAATATATATATATATACTATTAGATATAATATATTATATATAATATATATATATATATATATATATATCAAATATATATTAATATATAAATAAATATATATATTATATATATATATATATATATATATACTATCATATATATATAACTTAATATATATATATAATTATATATATACCATCTATTATAGTAAATTATATATATCATATATATATATAATATAAAATATATGGCCAAACTACAAGAAGTCACGCCGCAATCATATGGCTCAAAAAAACCTAAGATAGACAAGAAACTGAATAAACAATATATGAGAATAGACGTATGAAATTGGTACAGGAAAATGAAAAAAAAAAATTTTTCATTTATATTTTTTCTTTATATCTTAAAAAAAAACTACGATAGGTAGAATTAAAAACTCAATTAAACAGTTAATTATATAGCGTATAAAATTTGTATGAAAAAAAAAAGAAAATTTTTTTTTTTTTACCAATAAACATAAAGATAAAGCGTAAAAAATTCTTCTAGGGGGCTCGAGCCAGACGGTAAAGGCAGACAAAGGGGGCACGAAATCCCCCCGTTGTACCCGGGAGGCCGAGAGAAACGGTCCGACTCATTGCATCTCTTTGCGGTATTACCCGGGTATATCGGTTATGGTAAAAAGAAATCCATATTTTCTCATGACAGATCATACGCTGATTACTATAAATAATTTTAGTTTATATTGGTCAATGTTAGTTTTGAGACTATAAAAAAAAAATTAAAAAAAATGTTAAAATTTATTTCATTTTCCATACACAAATTTTCAGTTACAGCTGATTCCAGTAAATATTGTTTATCAGTTTTCTTGTTACCTATATGACGTGTTTGGAGCAGTTAAGGGTCTACTAAAAGTAGACTCTGTAAGTATAGATAATAATATATAATTAGTATATATATAAAGAATATATAATTATATATAATATATTATAGATATAATATTTATATAGATTTAATTTATATATTATTAATTATATTTATATATTAATATATTAATATATAATATATATAGATATAGAGAAATGATTAGAATAGAAAATAGAATAGAAAAAATGATATAATAAAGAAGATAATAAATAATAAATATGAAAGAAGATATAAAAAAAATAAGTGAATAGTATATATATTAAGAATATATTAATATATGAATAGATGATAGAGTAATATAATAAAAGATTAAATTATAGTTATATATAATATATATACAAGTCTACAAAAAAAGCCTGAAGGTGTATTAAACCACAAAAATAATTTAGTGATATAGTAGTTAGTGATTATTTACATAACCAAGAAGTGAGCTTATAATCTTTAAATATTATATAGTCAAAAAATATTATATGTGGTCGAACTCTAAAAACTTATAAGAAAAGCTGGGTTGTTATAAATGTATTGTCATTGTTTCATGTCTCACTTGTGTAGGTTTCGGTATGCTGGCCAACCTTTTTCGTCAAGGTCAACATATGCTGTATTGTTGAAAGGTAATTTTTCTATTTTCTGCCAAAGGTTCAACTCCTTGGAGATCAACCTGCTGGAACCTCACGTCAAATCCTCGGTGACCTCTCTATATACTATGCGTGCCTTTCCTGCGCAGCCACTATGTAACCCAATCGTATAGTTGTGAAGGTTGATCCTCGCTAACAGAGTTTTTGTTTTTTTGAATTATCTTCTTTTCTTCTTATAAAAATAAGTGTCGTGGCCGATGCGACACACCCTGCACCCATGCGGGATCAAGTCTACAAAAATGTAAGGTGATTTATTAAGCAATAAATTAATATATAATAATTAATATATATATTTATATAATATATAAATAATATATTTAATATATATTAATTAATATATATATATATATGATATATATATATTATAATTATATTATTAATAAATATATATATATATATTATATTATATAGATAATTTATATATATTATATATATATAATAATATTATATATAATAATATAATATATATATATATAATATTATATATATTTAATATAATATATATATATATATATTATTAATTAAATTTGACAATAAAATTACGATATGTTAAGCAAGATTGATTTTACTCATTTAGTTTTTGAAAAATTTCGAGCGACAAAACTTCAATTTGTCCTAAAATGTGATATAATTTGTAATTTCATCTTCTCCTCTCTACTTACTAATATTCTCTCTCATCTCTCTATTCCACCTTTATTATATTAGATTATATTATATATATATAGTATATATATAAATTAATTTTTATTAATAATATATTATAATATATATAAAAAATATATATATATAATATATAAAATAATATATATATAATATATTATATATATATATATATATATATATATAAGTATATATATATATATTATTAATATTATATTAATATATATTATATATAATATATTAAATATTATATAATTAAATATATACTATATAATATATATTATTATAATATATATTAATATTATTATATTAATTAATTAATATATATATAGATGATATAAAAAGGGACCGACAGAAGGCATAATAAACACCAAATGGTTCCGCATACTATTGATGGCTCAAATGGTTGCTTTGGCAGGGAGCGCTTGAAGGGAACCATGCATTGAGTGGAAAGTATAAAATGATGCACTGATAAAGCTAGATGTGAGGCGGTTGCTGGCGTAGACGTACGAGTTCTAAGGAAGAATAGATGAAGAAGAAAGCGGATAATTGAATTGTGGATTCCGAGAGGAGGACAGGGGGCATAAAAGATCCTACCAAGGAAGAGTGGTAATGTAGTTATTATAGTAATATAAATTAATACAATTATTATAAAAATCATCTCCGAGCATCTGATGAAATACTAATGATTAATTCCAAATTTTCAATAAAACCGAGCTTTGTAACATCTCGCCGCTCTCTGCGCTTAGTATAGGGATTATTATATCATACTGAACTAAAAATCAAAGAGAGAGGAAACCTGGTATTATATAACCTCTCAGTTACTGTGCAGCTTATCTTAAAAATTGAACCAAATATCATACTTTTAAATATGAAGTAAATTAAAAAATAATTATATTGAATATATTTGGTGTGTGAGTGGTGGGTGTGGGGGTGTGATAACGAAATTTTGAAAAAGAAACCAAAGACTCCATGACTGAAAATACATATAGAACGAATACGACTTTGTATGTGATACTGTAAAGAACGAGGTTAAATACAGTTCAATTGAAATTTCCACCACAGTGATTTCAAGGTAAGAATTATGACAGTTCATCCATTGAACAAAATCATAGTTCGTCCAACCACGCCTCGATACAGAGTTTTGAACAGTGAAGATGGAAGTGTGAAGAATAGATAAGGAGGCAGTTGTGTCCAGACTTAGTACAATAACTCCATTACACGATCGTGCAGAAGCATGAGCCAGTAAAAGGGGTTGATAGTAAAGAGACCTGGTGGGTAGACCCTTTCTGGTAGTATTACGTATATAAATAGGGTAAAAACTAGATATAGTAATTAATAAATATATAGATTAGTAATATACTATATTTAGATAATACTGTATTAGTTGAGATAAATAGAAATAATATACTCATTATATTATACTTTAATAAATCAGCTAACATTAGGACAAATTCCAGTACTTAGAGACTATACGCAGTTTCAACTAATGGAAAGGAGTCCTAATAACAATGACAGGGCAAAATTTACACAAAAAGACTCTAAGAGTCCAGTATCTCACAATTGTTTTTATCATTGCAATTTCCTTTAACATAATCAATTGTTAACATACTTGATAACATATAAACGATCCAAGTAATTAATTAAAAAGAACAAAGATATATATCGTATCCTAAATCGATTAACCTCAGACAACAACGACATTCGATGTAATACAAGCTAAGCAGAGTAAATCGCAATACGGCAACACAGACAACACACGAGAGAGCACACCGCACACCAGCACAAGTAGACACACACACGACAGCAAGAATACCCACCACAAAAAAACAAAGAAAAAAAGCCCCACAAAAAACAAAAGAACCGCACCACGCCCCCCCCCCAACCCGCCCACAACACCCCGCCACCCCCCCACCCCCCACCCCCAACCCCCCAAGCAAAACCCAAAAAGCACCCCAGAACCGCCACCCGCCAACCCCACGAGCAAGAAAGAAGAAAAGACCCCAGAGAGAGAGAGGAAAGTATTTGAGGCGAAAGGAGCTTGCACAAGGTGAAAAAGCCCCTTAGTTTTCCGCTACACGTAGACAAAAAGTATGTTATTTCGACATTATGAATGTAAAAGCTAAACCTAAGCATCACCTAAAACTAAGAATATTGTAAATGGGGTGGGAATACA
Source organism: Trachelipus rathkii (assembly GCA_015478945.1). Classification (NCBI taxonomy): domain Eukaryota; kingdom Metazoa; phylum Arthropoda; class Malacostraca; order Isopoda; family Trachelipodidae; genus Trachelipus; species Trachelipus rathkii. Next base: position 11,126 of record JABUQX010024746.1, on the reverse strand, counting down.
CCCCAGATATATGACGGGCATACTCGCAATACCGAATCTACAACGGCCAAATCCTAACATACTTTAAGCACGAATAATGCGAAACCACTATTAATCTAACTTCCACCAACATGACTATATAAATCCAATGAAACAATAACAAAACACTGAGCACAAAGTAATAGCACTAAGAGATTACACTCTATAGAAGGATATAGGCATTCACAAAAAAACGTAATCCAAGAGTTAACAACGCTATCTCATTTTTTCTATGCCGATGTTCCATTTTATACAAGATATACGATCAATTTGTGTTTAAAGAGGTTAACGATCTAAACATTATGTTATATATATTAACAAATCAGAATATGATCACCAATAATTAAGAAAAACCCCAAGACATAACTCAAGAATGAAAAGAGATTGATTGCTAACTGTTTGTCCTCACCACCTGAAGACAGTTATATGGAATTGTGGGGATATGTATTGGAAAGCCTAATCTGGTGTAGAAAGCGATAAGCAAGCAACTGAAAGTTTTTTAATCCCACCTACACAAACAACACAACAAACACATACAACACGTCTACTCTAACCACAATAGCACAAACACACACAAAACACGACACACACACACAACAACACACACAACACACACACAACACCACGAACCTATGAGTTAACTACTACAACTGTATAGTAATATTAGCATATGAATAAAGCCAACATAAGCAAACACCTGAAACTTAAGAAATATAATATACAACGACATAAATAATAAACAATACCACTTAAATCCGTAAAATTAATATAATCTGTTTACATTAGGCAAGTTCCTATACTTAACAATCAGTAAAGAGCTAACAATTACATATACAAAGCGGAAAAACCGTTAATATCACACTTTTTCAAGCATAAAAATATATATATCCTTCTCCTCTTCCAATGCTGTAAATAATAGTCTCTAATTTTAAAAACTACATCACTTTTTCCCCGTAGTTATTCTAGAATATTAACTCCTTTTCGCCTATCTATTAAATGAATTCTTCGCACATCTTCTTCACGATCTGCAGTTTAACATACAATGCTTATTTTAGCTATTACATGGTTAATATTAGCAATAGATTTTTAATCATAACCTCGTCTAATTACTCATACTGACTAACGATATAAACTGCTAACGTACCAAAGTTTTTCTCATTAACATGTAATATTTACAAAAAATCACTTTTAAAACAGAGAACAACCTTCTACCACGTTCAAAACTAAAACGAATATGACGATAAAATAAGCTCTCGACGAGAATATGCATAACGCAATACTACTTGGACTCTCACAATCACTACATGTCTACAGCGAGTATCATAGGACTTTCCTACAACCAATTCACGGGATAACTGGCTATAGGAATTTCATCGCCAATCACCTTGACGTAGGTCGTCACAATACTAGATGCATCCTGTCATATTGTCCTACTCGTGATGACTTAATCGCATCCATAGTCTTACAACATTAATATACCATTCTTTTCAATAATAATTAGTATAAAAACCATTTTCACCAAGTGTACCATCTAGTGATTACTACCGTCCTTATCCTTAATAATTAGTATATATTATTATATATTTTTCACTATGACAATTAGCTTTCTGGGCTAGAATATTAAAGGTATGCATTAACACCACATGCCGGTATGTAGTATTCTAGTACCGTGAATACGATATAAACCGTGAAATAAGATAAACATACAATCTATAGGTGACCAAGTATGGTAGAACATATAACATAGGATACGCCCACCGTCTTAATGTATACAATAAAGGAAATCCAAAATAGCATACCATATATTAAATATATAAAAGCAATACATCTTCCACCGAGAGATACCCCGGGGTTTCACCCCTTGCTAGATGAATAAAAAAAAAAAAAATGACGAACTCCCCCATGGGTATCACCCGAAGGGGTGTAAGCAGGCATTACCTCCGAAGGAGGGTAAGGCCTCAGGCCTGCTACACGGGCCCCGTCGGGGTGATACCCCATGGGGGATTCATTCATCTAGCAATGGTGAAACCCGGTATCTCTCGTGGAAGATGTATCTTTATATTAGATTTTATTATATAAAGATAGTTGGATTTCATTATTTTATTTTAAGGGGGCGATATTCCTATGATATGTTACCATATATGATATATATATAATTATATATTATATATATATATATAATAATTATACATATAATTAAATATAATTATTATATATAATATATATATATAAGTGTAAGAGTACAATATGGCTAATTCCACGTTGGACATATCCGTCATCTATATTTGCCCTACTCGGTGATTGGCTGAAATATCCTATACCTTTTCGTGATTGGTTGAAATATCCCTTATCTCTTAGACTTGTGTTAGTTCCAGTAATATTGCCTATATCTTTTCTCTCATGGCTTATTTGATCGTACATTCGTGAATAAAATGCTCAAATATAAAAAATTAATAATTTACAAAATACCTAATGGATAAAATATTGTTTAATTAAAAATTATTTATCTTATCAGTAATGCGTAACAAAACTTAGGTACAAAGGTAAAAAGAAAATTAAACTCAACCAAGTTAATGATGAAATAATAGGTAGACGAGAATAAGAAGTATAGAAAAAAAATCTTAGTCGTAAAAGAGCTAACCATGTAGTATATGTATAAATATAACATTATGATTTCCCAGAGATGCTTAGCAAAAGAGCAAAAGAAAGCTATGGGTGAAAGTTAGGTTAACTTTTGGTAAGTAATTAGTATAGCTAACTTTACTGATTTAAGTGTTGTAACTATGTGCTAATTGGAGGAACAGGTTAATAATAAACGTGTTTAAAGAGCCGTATGATTAAATGGGGTGGTATAGAATACAAGTGCGAGTTGAACTAGGCGGTTAAGTTCGAAGTAGCCTCAGTCTTCTGTAGTTCAGGTGTTGCTATGTTGGCTTTATTAATGTAAAAAACATATGTATAAGTTAAATATAATATAATTCAGTGTGTGTGTATTAAATGTTTGTGTGTAAATATAATAGTTGTGTATGTTGTTAGTTGTTATAAGTGGTAGATCGAGAATAAAATGAAAGAGTTAAAATGAACACAAATTGCCCACACCACAAACCACAAAAAGAAGAAGAAGGGACTTCAAAGGATGCCCGCCGATTGTAAAAAATTCATGTTTCTTATGTATATTTCTAATTCTATAGCTAGAGGCTATATTTATAGGCTAATATAGGATATATTGGCAATATTTTATAGGCTATGTCATTCTAGCTTCTCACGTCCGACATATTATGTAGTATAAGTTACCACCCTTCTTAGTTTTCTAACCCTGGTATGTTACGGAAGTCATTTGGACTATGGAAGGGCTGAGTGTTCTCTTCTATGAGTGATACACCTTTCTAGCCTTTCTAGCATGACATAACCTACGTCATCGATTACACCCGGTATTAGTGCCTACCCTAGGTTATATTTGGTATCGGGGAGTCGATTGGTTGTATTAGAGGTCTAGGATGCTCCTTCTTATTGATATACCACCCCCTTCTACCTCTTCTGGTTGACCTGCTACGTCACTAAACCATCCTTCATATCTCTTTAAACTACCCCTTTCGAACCTTCGGCAATATCGGGTTAGCCTGAATATTCCGATGATCCGATATACAGTATGACACTCGTTTAATCTTCTTTACCCGATCATCACCAACAAAAGATACCTACCCCTTTTCTACTTTTATCTGCATCTATGAAGCCAGTCGTCTAGTATGTTGTTGTGTATCGAGGATCCCTATGGCCGCGTGTCGTTTTCAACCGGGTTGCCGGTTTGAACGCACCAACATGCTTTTCAAGATGCTACCTCGTCAAACTTCATAACGTGGGTCAACAGGTAGATTCCAAAAATAAAGATCCCAGTACTTCCCGAACCACCACCCACAGAACAAGAAAAACCAAACCAGTAAAATTTAGCATTTCAAGCGCTACGTCAAAGGTGGTGCCCCCGCCCTTTAAATTTAAATAAAATGGATTAGAAAGTCTTGAAAATTGTTGAGTGTGTGATATAGAATAGATAAATGAAAGAATTGGTGTGTAACTAATTTGGCGAAACCAATGGAGCCGGAGCGGAGCCTGATGTTGCGTGCCCGAATGGAATTCAGGCTCTCTCACCAATTTATAACAAATTGAGTTCTAAAGTCCTAGAATATTTTGAGTTTCATTGGCAATTCAGCTTCTAGCACACAGTCCCACACACCGATGCCACCTTGTTATAAGTACGTAAGTGATGGTATTAGATTATGGTAAGGTAGTTGTATGTGGGATGCTGTCTGCTACAGTGATTACCAAACCCCTTTGCTAGCCTTCTAGCAATTAGCATTCTTGAGCGTTCTAGTAAGAGCAACCTTAACATTTAGTGCGAGACCCCACGATGTTTTTAAGTTAACTTCTAAATTTTCGATTAAATTAGAGTTTAGATAAGTTGTTTAGAGGATGGTTCTACCGTTCTACACTGATTGACCCTTTTAGACCGATGGAGCAACCTGTTTGTCTTAACCCTCTTTATTGTTTATCTGGCTACTTATGTTTATCACATGTTTTTGCCTTATATTTTACGCCTTATACCGAGCAACCCGGAAATACCATCAAAAAGAGCGTGGAAATTAAGACAAAATTGAAGTTCTGAGATCAACGGTGTAAGGGACCCTTGGTAAGAAAGCTACCAACAATAGTGTCCAGCATGTTAACTTGGCCCAACTTTATAAGTCCCAGTATTGATAACTATCCTAACTCCGCAACCTTACACCTAACGACGAACAACACACACACCATGAGGCAATCTAACCCGGTACAGTTGTTTGGTCTAATCCTATTATTAATGCGTTACATTTACCCTGACTGGTCTAAAGTATGGAAATTTGTTAATCGTAGACAACTGCTTATACTTCGTGCTAGTATGGTTAGATTGCCGTCTAACACTATACACGTACTACTCCCTTGAGTCTAGTAGCTAAGATGATGCTATGTTAGCTTTACTTATATGGTTGAATAACACAACACGCCAACCCTTCTTGTGACAGTTGTGAGCCCGGCTAAACTTTAATTTATCCTCATCGACCAGTAAGCTCATGCAGCATATAACCTACACCTACACTTACCATGCACATAGTCTACGATCAGCTGAGGCATGTCGACAGCACATCGATGTGCTGTGAACCACACACCACACACACACACACACACACACACACACAATATTTTGATGCTCGTCACACTTTGATGCTCAGCTTGATGCGCCTCATTTTGATGTGTCCTCAGGTGTTTGATCTCATTTGATGCTCTCGAGTTTGAATGACCATCTTTGATGCCCAGCTTTGATGACGCATCTTTGTTTACAGGAAAAAAAGGAGGAAGGAGTAAGAAAAGTAAGAGAGAAAGAACGAGAATAAGAAGAAGAAGAGAAGAAATTTTCATATGACGGAGCATATGACCGAGCCGAGTTCGGAGTTTGTATGGCGGGGTCAGAACTGGGAATTCTTGCTCCCGCCCTACATATGGATCCCTTGAGAATATATATATTAGTGTATATGTGCAAAATTGGTTAGTTATATATATAGTGTTAATATGTGTGTGTTGATGTATTATGATAATATAAGAATAAAAATATGGTGTCCCAATTCATGTAGGATAATATATATATAAATGTATAGTATTATTGTTGTGCCAGAGGAGCAGCATTAGATTCCGAGTTTTTGGGTATTTCGGACCCCCCAAAAATGTTTTACGAGAACCCCCTTTGAGTGGATCACTCAGCTTCGGAAAACAAAGGTAGTTGGAAATCGCAAGATTTTACAATTGCTCTAAGGATGATAAAGTATGACAAAAAGGAATCGGAATTAAAGTATAAGAGGAATAAGTTTCGGATAAAGAGTATCTGATTTGATGAAAATTAAAGTAAATTCATTTACGATAGTTTACGTATTCAGTGCGATCCACAGCGATGAAGGAACATTGATATGTTAAAGATCGGCTGATCGCACTCAAATAGTAAATGCCGAGAATATTATTTGAGTTACTGTATTTGATTTATGCGCTTGTATGCTTTATAAGATTTATTCTATAACTGTTGTGTTTGAATATGTTAATTGTGATATAAGTTTGATAATGTAGCCTGTGATATTAAGAATTAATCATTATTTATATACACTACTAAAATATGATCTAAAGGATCCCAATGATGAGGTAGCCGAACCCCTAAATAGGAGGTATACCTCACGGTTATTATATATAATAGAAAAAGATTTATTATGTATATAAATAATTAAAGAGACTAATGGGTGGGAAGTCAATTCGTCCAATGAAAATATAAACAGCAGTTAAATGAAAAATATTATATAAAATAAACTAACTAGAGAAAACTTAATTACCTTACTTGTATTTTAACGCCAGACAGAAAACATAATACAGTAATGGTTTATAAATTTTTAAGTAAACCAATTAAATTCTTCACTTATGTAAATTATTATTAGCACCCGTCTAGATATATAAATATATATTAAGGAAATTTATAAACCACTATATGTTGAAAAACAACGGTTGAACTTTATCAAAAATTTTTAGCCCAAAAAAGATATATTTATTTAATCTAAAATAAATAAAATCTCAAATTGCTTCATAAGTGTAAAAAATATAAAAATTATAGGATGAAAAAGTGTATAAAGTTAGAGAGTAACTATAAAGATGATTAAATTATGGAAAATTGAACAGAAAACTAAATAGGTTATGTTGCATGCGTCTAAAAAATTAAAATGTTATATTAATTAAGTTTTTAGCTAGCATGTATTAAAAACAGAGTTTTAAAAAAGAAACATGTCTTTGATGAAGAAAAAACATCAAAATTGTTTGTCGAAAAACATTTCCATTTTCATGAGATATATTACATTATAACATTTGAAAAGAAATTTAAAAGAAGGTTACAAGTAAATGAAGCTGAAGTCGAAGAATTAAGCATAATGAGGATATAAAAGCCAATTAAGCAGAAACACACAGTCAACAGCCTCCAGGGCCCCCACCCCCAGCCGCTGCGCCCCCACCTCATGTACATTTTATAACTGCTATACTGGCGGTTGGGCGGCCTTTTACGGCTTCGTTTTGGCTTTCCCTGTCGTTGGCTTCACTGGAGGCCTTGTTTTTTGTTTGCTTTGTTGAGTTTGCCTAGTACCCTACCATGTGTTTTACATTGACTCTTATTGCTATCATGACTGATTTATTAAAATAATAAAATATAGTGGTCTACTACCTATTTTTCTGTTCAATCATATACAATCGTTTTATCCACAGTACTTTACAAACCTATAAAAACCAACCTTGACATCGAGAATTTTAGTTGATTTGTCCTGGAAATGTTAAAAGATTTTAGTTGCTATGTTAATTTTGAAAAATATGTTTTTCAAAAAAATAAAAAATGTTTGTTTATTCAAAAGAAAATGTTTTTCGAAAAAAACAAAAATGTTTTCCAACCAAAATACAATGTCGTCAAACATCATTATTTGTTATTTAACATTGAATCAATATCAATCCTATCCTTCGACATGAAAATTTAACTTTAACTTTATAACTTTATCTCCAAACTTTAACTTTAACTCGAACTTAACTTTAACTTTGGTAAATGAAACAGGTTTTCTATTAAATAAAATACCTCAGTTTGAAATAAAAAATGTAAGACCTATGTGTATACGACCTCTAACTAAAACATTACACAATACACACATATTACACATGCATACATATCACATACCTTTATATAGGACTTGAATATCATACATTGAAAACAGTTCGAGTGCAAAGTTTTGACCGTTGAATATCTCAGTTGCGACAAACATATGATTATACCATTGTTTATGGCTAAAGAGGAAGAACACTTAAGGTTCTCTGTGTTAAGTTTTTATATATTTGATACAACATAAGGCTGCTGTTACATATATTTATGCAGCATGGGGCTAGTTGAGTAGAGGTAAGTCTATGTCATTATTAAACTATATCTGTTGTAAAAATTTCCATTAAAAGAGGGTAAAAACCAATATTTGGGGTTCGGCTCCCCTCTCAATTGGGGTCCCTAGACATCTCTTTGAGTGTAATGAAACTATGTTATGGTATTTCTACATCACTAAAAAATATAAATAAACACACTAATATTATGGTGAGCAAGCAACATATTTACTAATCGGCACCGCACGACCCTGCACCCGGGTGCCCGATTACGATAACTCCAATGATTCAATATTGTCACATCTTCCGAAACTTCTATTTCCTTCCTTTCATCTTTTCTCCCCATCCATGCACTCCACTAACTTGATATTTTTCCAGCTGAGGATCCACTCAAAGGGGTTCTCGAACTCATTTTGGGGGGGTTACGAAACCAAAAAATTCGGAATCTATGTTCTCGATTCAATTATATTATAGTATAAATATATATATATATATATATTATATATATATATAATATATGATAATATATATATATATATATATATATATATATTTATATATATTATATATATAATATATATAAAACACGTCTCAATTGACTACAATATGTAACGGGAGCCAGAATTCCAGTCTGACCCTCCATCACAAACTCCGACTCCGGCTCCGGCTCCTATGCTCCGTCATATGAAACTTCTCTTCTCTCTTCTTCTTCTCTTGCTTCTTCTTCTTCTTCACTCCTCTCCTCCTTTTTTTCCAGTAACAAAGATGCGTCATGACGGGATCAAAGATGAGTCATCAAAACTGAGGGCATCAAAGTTGAGGAATCAAACCTGAGGCATCAAAATTGAGGCATCAAAGCTGAGGCATCAAAGTTGAGGCATCAAAAATATTGTGTGTGTGTGTGTGTGTGTGTGTGTGTGTTGTGTGTGTAGTGTGTAGGGTGTGCTGTGTGTGTCTGTGGTGTAAGTGTTAGTGTAGTATATGTGTGAGCTTTTAAGTGTGTGTATAAGATTAGCCTATCGGGTGCTGCGTGTGTGGGATAAGTAGCCTAGCGGGTGTTTGCGTTTGTGTGTGTGTGTGTGGCGTTTATTCTTAAGTAGCCTAGCGGGTGTGCATGTGTGTGTGTAGTGTGTGTAGGTGTAGGTGTGAGGTTAGGAGAGTTACATACAGGGACTTAAGTTAGGGGCAGAGATACTTACATGACCTCATGTTAAGGACAGTTCCCTACAAACAGGTATTGCGTCAGATACCTACATGTGCTCACTTAATCTCACTTGAATCCCTCACGAAGCTTTTATGAAAAGTCAATTTCAGGCCTTATACGGTATCAAGGCCGAAATATCAAGGCCAAAACCGAAATATCAAGGCCAAAACATCAAAAGGGGCTAAGCAGGGCCTAAAGGGTCCGACGGAAAGAAAATACGACTATCCTAACAAACTTCTAATACTACCAAATTGAAGCCTCATACCTCAAAACATAGGGGTTTACACACAAATATTAGGTGTATTCTATGACCGTAGGACATGTCATTGCTAGAAGTGCTAGAAAGGGTGGGTACTAACTGTAGAAGGAAGCATCTAACACCTTCTAAAATATTTTACCAATCTACTCTACGTACCTTATAACGATAGGGTAGGCGAATAATATGCGGGTGTGTTCTAAGATTAGGAATGTCTGCTAGAAGCCTAGAAGAATCAGTTATGCCAACTGAAAACCTCAAAAATGAATTCTACACTTTGAAAACATATATGTAGACACCTCATTTGTTATAATATGTGGTAGGAGCCTGAATTCAATTCGGGCACCGCAACCACCAGCTCCGCTCCGGCTTCATATGGTTCGCCAATTAGTTTAACATAACCTTCTATTTCATTTATTCTCTTATATATACACCAATTTCAGCTTTCTAAGTCCATTTTTTTTAAAATTTAAGGGGGCGGGACCCACCCCCTTTGACGTAGCGACGTGACATTGATACAAAATTGTTTGGCAACATATAAGGAAGACATGCGAAGTTTGAAGAAGATACGATGGCTCTAACACCTCTTTTTGCTAAGATATGTCATTTTGTCTCATTTCTTGACCATAAATGACCCCGGGCTGGGGCCATGGGGACCTCTGGCGTTCGGGAAAGAAACTACGGGAATCTTATTTTTGAGACATTCTACCCCTGTTGACACCGGTCATGATAGTGTTTTGACGAAGGCGTACGCCATCTAGTGAAAAAACGCATGGTTGTGCGTTCTAAAAACCGCAACGGTTGAAACGCCACGCTCGGCAATTGCGGCAATCGACTCGGCATACCTCAAAAAACATACTAGACAACACCGAGCTCGGCTTCATAGCTCCAGAAAATAAAAATGTTAGAAAAGGGGGTAGTAGGTAATGTCTAATACTAACTCTTGTTTAAAGGATGTGGAATCGATTCCGCTTGTAAACCACATTTGAATCGATTCAGGCCAGGTCGAATATGTACTAATCATAACAAATATTCGGAAATATTCAGGGCATAACGATATATTCGCACGTAGTAAGGGTTAGAAAGGGGGTGTGGGAGGGATACTAACTCATAGAAGGAACCAACCTAAGCACCTTCTAATGTTACACCAATCGACTCCCGCGTACGTCTTATAACCTAGGAGTTAGGCACTAATACCGGGTGTATTCGATGACGTTAGGACAATGTCAGGCTAGAAAGCGCTAGAAAAGGGGGCTTAGGGTAATAACCATAGGAAGGAAAGCATCCTAGCACCTTCTAATACACACCAATCGAACCCTCCTCATACCATATAACCTAGGGGTAGCACTAATACCGGGTGTATTCTATTCGATGACGTAGGACATGTCATGCTAGAAAAGGCAGAAAAGGGGGGTAGGGTAAATAACTTCATAGAAGGAAGCATCCCAGCACCTTCTAATGTACACCAATCGGACTCCCCGTACCCAATAACTTAGGGGTAGACACTAGATCGGTGTATTCTACAATATAGGTCGGCACGGGCTAGAAGATAAAATAATATATACCTATAAAATATATTAGTGATGTATTGGAACTTATACAAATATAAGGCCATATAGCCTATTACGAATATAGAATATAGAATATAGAACACATGACCTTTTTACCATCGGCGGCATCCTTTGA